>JAQGAK010000482.1:0-73810 GCA_034696945.1 Lipothrix lubbocki | reverse complement strand
TAAATTGAATAAATAATTTGTCTGCAAAAACGAATACACAAATATGTACTTACAAAACAAATGCAAAAAAATTTGTTTACAAAAATAAATACAAAAAGGTACAAAATAAATACAAAAAAAATAATTTGTCTACAAAAAGTTAGTACACGAAATCCATTAAGCACGGCAATTCCATCTGGCACATGAGTATTGAATAACATGCCAGAGATTCCTGACGTACTTCACGTGAATGCGTACACATTGGAGGATCCACAGAGAGGAAACATAATTCTCCAAGGCAAAATATATTCGAACGTGAACTTCGGGCACAGGGAGCGCAAAAAAAAATTGTGTAAAAATAGACGAGCACAGCAGAGGCAGAGAGAGAGAAGCAGCGGACCTCCGCACTCCACATTCATTGATTGTCACCTTTAGTATAGCACATATAATTGCATTACATATACATACGTCCATATAAAAACACTATACAAAATCACCAATATTCCACAGCTCATACACATAGTTTCTATATATCCACTGGCAATTGCGAGGGGTGAATGTTGAACGTGGAACAGTTACATTTAGGCAGTTCTCAGTGGAAGACGAGTGTGATTATTTCTTGCGCCAGCTTATAATAAATAAATATAATTTAAATATAAATAATTACTTCCGCTATATCTTAAAAAAACATCACAAATCTCATCAACAAAACTATACTCTAATATATAATAATCAATACTTTCGCTGGTGAATTCATTGTTCCCCACCTTCAACCTTTATATTTGTAAGTCAATCAATTAAGTCTTATTTTGTATTTAATTATTTAAGTTTTACCTTTATTATTATTTACCTTTATTTTGCAAATTTAGAACAACGTGAACAAACCATTATTTATTAATTATTCATGTTTATTAATAATGGGATGCGTGGGATTATGTACAAAATTCTTATTTAATTAATGTATGTAAATTCTAAAAGTCATTACTAACAAGGAAAAATGTTATTTTGTTTATCTCCAGCATATATGTACATCGAGTTCAAAACGTTACTGCAGTCCTGGTCCTGGTTCCTGGACAATTCACTTAAAAAATCCGAAATCATTTCTTCTTCCCATAAATTAATATACTGGTGGAGGTGGAACAACATTGAATACTCAGCAGAAGCAGTAAGTTTGTTTTTGGAAATTATACAAATTTTTGTATCGTTGCATGTAATGATCTTGAATGTCTTCATTGTCTTGGTCATAAATGATTTTTGTAATTATTGTCTTGGTGTTGTCATTTTGTGTGATTTACACTTTCATGTTCGAAGAGCAGGTAGATGATTTAAAAGAACGAGGCATCAGAAGTTCAGAACTGATTCAGGAATTAACTATCTAGAGATGATATGTATATTGAAGAGAAAAGGGGATGATGCAGGGTTGCGATTATGGAGGATCTTCAAAGATAAATGTTTCTAGAGAAATATAATCAATAATAATAGGTAAAAATAGATATGGGGATAATTAAAATTAACGGATTTTGAAAACTATTAAAGCATGTACGCATGTCCGGTCCGGTTTCCGGTATATACCGAACTCAGTAACTAGTAACTGAAATTGCCTGGCCATTTTTTTTGTTTAGGGGATATTAGATTTATTGTCGCCGTCGGAATATTCACAAATGAACTGTACACGGAATCTTCTTCTTTTAACCTGGAAATAACCGGAAGAAACAGTTGAGCGGATAATATGTTGACACATAGTTAACTAATATGGGGACAGTATCTTTAGGGAAATCTCTTGAGGATTGAGGATCCGTATCCGGTTTTGTTGTCTGTATTATTAGTGTAGGTATGTATACTATTGTATAATACTTATATTTAGTTGGTAGCATGCAGTACAAGTTAATTCAAGTATAAGGTTAAGGCCAAGAAAGTTTCCTAAGCGAGTTCTAGGTGAAGGTGAGTGTGAACTTTGGGAGTCTGTCCAGACTTTTTTAAGGTAGTGATTTCCAGCATCAAGGACGTCACTACAATTTTTGTGGTTAGTGTATGTGATTGATGATTAGCTCGTGCTGGTGTTATGTAATAGTCTGTTGCAAACAAACAGTACAAAGTATTCATTAATTGATGATACTGAATATTATATTGTATTACACATATGACATAGCCGCATTCCCAGCTGATAAACATCCTGTTTAAAGCCCGAACAGAAATTGTATTATAAACTTCAGAATAATTGTGTTGACGTCAAACTGTGTTATATTATGCATACTTGTGTTGAGCTTTGTTTTTAGAACTTATTTGTTGCGAATCATTATAATTTAAATCTAACTAGGTGGTGTGAGGATTTTTATGGGGTTCCAGGAAATTCCTGCGAATATGGAAAGTATATTAATTGTGGTATTATAGTGACGCTGATGACAATCATTTAAGTGTAAGGACTGTCATGGAGCTTTTCGAATACGTTTACTGGACATATTGAAAGCTAATGAGAGATCCTTAAAATTCATGTTTAAAAATTCTAGAAAATCCCCTGTTTTGATCATGGATAAAATATCTTGAAAATTCCAGTTGGAAAACTTATTTGCTAAAAAGCTGTAGTAGAAAATCTTGTTTTTTGCTCGCAAATAGATCTTACGTTACTTAATAATATTCTGGGTTTAGCCAAACACCCAATAAAAACAAACGTTGAAGAACGTATAATAATACCATTATATTTAAATAATTTGGCTTCCTGACGTTTTTTCTTTTCTGAAAGCTAATAATAATAATAGCAATAATAACTCATTAGAACGCCAGTTTCAAAATAAATGGTTCGCTGGAAATGAGTTGCGGGCAATTGTATAATAATTATTGTGAACATAGAAAATATATCAGGGGTTAATATCTCATTTACATGTGGTGATGACAAACCACTCGCACATTAAACGTGGGGATCGTGATGATGAAGATCCTTTATCTTAAAATGCTAGAACATTCGTCATCAGCACGTTCTACTCCTGCTGCAGATCAGTCAGTCAATAGACGATATTAGCTCAAATTGCATTTTTATGACCCTTACACAAGTTATGGAAATGTATACAAATTAATTAAGTGCAACTTTAAAGTTTGTGTAAAGCATTTTCATATATATGCAAACATGTGGCGTTATTCAATTAGTATGTTTGCGAAAATTGCTAAATCAATTATACATTCGAAATTTCTAGGATTATGCCAGGGATTCCAACACCAACCTTGTTACTCATATACGCGTAGTCTAAATTTATTACATTTAGCTTTCCCAACATTCTTGTGCATATTCATGCTTGTTGAAAAAAGAGTGGTTGTTTTATGTTTAGTAGGGTGACTTTAGAAAATCCTTCCTCCTGCATCTTTTTGCGGAGCTCTCTAACACTGTGATCTTTCACTGTCTCATCCTCTGCTCATCAGTTATTAAGTTACAGTTCTGACTCTTGGTCGTGTGTAAGAATCTTTCCGTCACTCCCGTTCTTCTTATCTTCATATTTCTTAAGAAAGGTTGAAGGTCTTGGTGATGAAATAATTTTAATACAAATTTTATACATACAAATATCAGTATCATTTCCTTTAAAAATTTATCCATTTACTACCCAAACGCTACTTGTCACACATGATCTAAAATATTGGGATAGCAAGTTCAACTTTTGCCAAACGTTTTGAATCGATAAAGGATTGATTACCATTATCACTCATACATTTCGGTGCAATTTATACACAAGCTTCTATACTACCACTACTTTGTATATTTGCTCATACTCAGGTTCGGCGTCACAAGGTAAATATAGATACAATTGATAAAATGTTATTTTGGGATTTTTGCGATATTCGGAATCCTTCGTAGCACGCTTCATCTCTAATGGACCTATGTATTTTTCTATTCTCTATGTATACGTAAATCGACAAACATGGTGAAGCAAGAAGATTGCACAATAGTTATGTACATCAGTGCATCCGTTCGATAAAGGCGTCTTCATCATTTTGTCTTGTTGTTGTTCAAGCGTGTTTACTCCGCATGAGGTTTGTAGGAATGCGACGATATTAAAGTAGATCGTGGGGATTTTATAGTTAATAGTTTGTCGTTAGTTATAGTATATATTAGTCACAAGAGATTGATAGCTACGTCAGTAGTTTTGCTGTTGTAGTTGTAGGAGGAGGATGAGTTTTAAGTTGTAAATAAGCCAGAGGATCTGTGTACAAATTCAGTCTGAATTTTTGTATATGCTTTTTTATTATTAGCATGACATGACTTGCTGAGTTTTATTATCTTGTTTGTTTGCGTGCGATAAACAGCTGAAAATATATATGGGATGGTATATAGAGCAACGTGGTTTGGTTTAGCTTATGTGAGAATTACTTTTACACCGGAAAGTGCCCACGTATACAGCATTTAAGCTTTCTTTATTGAACCATTGAATAATAATAATTGGATTTTCGTTCCGCAGTAGTCCGAAATCTTTTATAGTTTATGCAATTTTGCAGTATCTTTCGTATATTCAAATTCTTTGACCTGTTTTATGGTAATCTTTTTGATCGATACTCAAATAAGTATAAGTATACGTACAAACATAAGTTAGATCTACTTAGTACAGGGGACGAAGTGGTTGTGCTCTCACTTGTCTCATCTGTCAGTGAGAAGTGTGACAACTGTCCAGATATGGAATACAATGTGTTTACACGGAGAATTTTTATTTTGACTTGGTAGATACAAAAGATCCTCGAAGCTGGAAATTCGGGAGCGTCTTCTGGAAGAACAATTGAGCAATAACTAGTGACAACTGTTACTTACTTGAACGGACAACTTCTATGTCTTTCAAATTTGAATCTAGTCTGGATGCCTTCGATCGACGATCTGAACTCCGTGCTTACTTGGTAAGTTGAAAATAATGTTGTACGTTCGGTTTGTGATCGGTGGGAGTTAATGTTAGGCCATATTTAATGGTATGTTATTACAGCTTGTTATGTAGTGTTGTCTTGTTCACAGGTATCAGAATTATGTTGGAACGTTTGATAAAGCAAAGTGGGAGCAGACGGTGGAAGAGAGAATTCTTCATGGCATCAATCACATACCGAAAAAATCTGCAAAAGTGCAGTCCGAGCTCATTGATCTGGACTTAGTCCGAGGTACGTTAATTGAACTATAATTACTATTTAATTTGACTTCCTTGTTGAATACTTTACAAAACGATTGGTTCGAACATTTTTATCTGTTGGATTACTTAGTCATTACTGTTTAGTTATGCTACGTGGTAACGCATTTACACAGTGTGGTGACATATTTAGTATTGCTCATGGTGTCGTGCAACACCCAGGTTAGGAATGGAGATAAGAATGTAATTGCGTAGATTTTATTTGCCTATATTTTGTTTCTTTATTATAGTTCTGCGAGCAACATGATGCTCTATATTGTATATGTGTGATTATAGGAACGAATACCATTCGGTTAGATAGTTGGTTTGTGATAAGCTTTCCAGCACTTTCAGAATCGTTGCAATTTGTGTTTGATAATACAGGCTGAAAGTTTTAGTCGAATGATATTATTGTGAAGTGGAGTGCATCGTTTCCGAGAGGGTTATTAATTTTAACTTTGTGTGAACTTGAAAAGTTTTATGGAGTTAGAATCGATTTTGGGTATTTTTTTAAAATATTGTATCTGAAGTTTGGAATTGAGCCAATTTTGTACATATTTGTGATTTTATTTGCATAGGTTCTTCATTCCCGAAGGCCAAACCCAAACATGGACTATTTACTACAGCGAGGCTGGCACTTATACGGTTTTTATTTCTCCCAATTTTTCACAAATGGTGGTCAACCCAAACGTCACCCCGACTCTTTTTGGTCTTTTTGTTCCTTTATGGACTGCAAGTGGGGAACGTCTTTTTGTACATCAACTCCAGCACATCTCAGTTACCAGCAAATCGCACGTATGAAACCAGCGAAAAGCTTTATGGACCACTTCGAGAAGACACGCCGAAGGATGCACAACAACCATCCGGAATCCAGTCAAGTGAGATAATTTCCCCCATTATTCTCATGATTGCACTCACCATTCTACACTCCCAAATTGTTGCAACTCATGGCAATAAAAATGACGATGACTTGAAGAGTAAGCGGAAGGGAAGAAGAGGCTCAGGTTGTTTAAAAAGTAGGAAGCGGCGACTACCAGGAAGAGTTCCTCCATCACGACGACGATCAAGTCTCCATAATGGTGCTAATGTAACAACCACAGGAACTACACCGCCCACTGCAAGTATTCGTAAAACCATTTCTTTATCTTCTAAGCATTCAAAAATCATATCTTCTTCTATGAAGAAAGTAATTTTCGAGGATGAATCAAAGTCTCTCTCCTCCAACTCGGATAAAGATGAAGGAATAGCGGATGAAATCAGCGAAAATGTATCTGTAGAAAATGATGAAAATGAGGACTGCGTGTTTGAGGACTGTCGGAAAGATAATCTACAGAATGAAGTTTCCCAGATCAAAGCGCACCTGCATGCTTCGCTGGAAAAGGTTAAAAGTGCTGTTGTCCTCCTGGGCAACATGCAAACGGTGGTTCACGAATACGTTTCAATCAAAGAAGGACCTGCAGAGAGAAAACCCGAATCAGTGGTGACAGAAGAGAGTGACTCAGCATTTACAACTCCCTTGTTGGACGCTGTTGCCTTGACTCAATCAATCAGCTCTCCTACAATTACTCAAAGTTCGTTGAGAAAACGAAATATGAGTAAGCAATCTGAAGCTAGCAGCGTCAGCTGCGGGGAACTCAGCAGCAACAACAATGATTCTTCTTCTGAAGATGATATTGGAGAAGAAACTATGGAGGATGAAGAGATGGGAAACAAATCTGAATGGACTGCGGTAACTACAAACAGCGAAGATGACGATTACGGGGATGAAATCAACAATTCGGATGATGAAGAGTATGAAGAGGAAACATTTGAAGTTCAAATGAATGACCATCCCTTTGCTTGGGAGTTCCAGCAGGTAAATAAATGCGTACGTGGTCTTGCAGTACTTTGAATCATATTAATTAAATTTTTTTAAGTGCCCAATTTTAAAAACGCACTTTTTAAATTTGTAGCTACACTCCTCAAAGTGTATAAATATTAATCCCAGCTGCGTGTCTTCTGACAAAGTAAGCTGTACCGTGTGGGAGTGCAATGAAGCTAAGAAGGCAGATCTGGGAGTATTGGATATTTGTTCAACTATCATTGCCAAGGTTGAATGCGCGAGGGAGAACTCGGATTACCTGTATTTAGGTCAGAATCACCAACAAAGACTTTGAAATCATGCATTATGTATTAGTGTACGCAACGTTTTAACACCATTGTCTTCTTTTGTCAATCTAGGCATATGTTTCAGCTGTGCTATTGCAATCCTGCCATGCTGCTGGCGTCTGAACACAAATCTGGAAATAGATCACTTCGACGTGTCGAAGGCTGGGCAGTACATATCTGATGGCATTCTTTTTGCATATGGAGATAACCTGAAGTAAGTGATCGCTTCGATTTAGATGTTATTTCAGTTGCGCGTAACTTGTTTACTGCAAGACGTTTACGGGTATATTTGTACTAATTACATGATATCACAAAGCGGTTGGGGTGGTATTAATTCAAGGCCACGACTACATGTGTCAACTCGTTCGACTATCTGTGACTACGTCTTGTTTTCGTCTTTAAGTGATGGAAATCGGTGTTCCGTAAAATTCCGTCTTTCACATAATTACTATGAACACCCGGAAATAGTAAATATTTGTGACGTCTTTGGCAATGATTACTAACTGCTTTTAATGTAAACGAAAAGGGAAAATTCCATTCATAGCTGCAAATGTCGGCGTATTGCCAGCCGACCTGCCATTCTTTGTGCTTATAGAAATACATATTTTGATTCACATGTTTGTCTGGCTGACGTAAGTAGAGTTTTAAATGAAGTAGTAAGTAACTACGAATTTAGAACAAAGGTCAAGTCTTATAACATGGTAGGCATAACTTTAAATAGAATCGAATGTAGTAGTTACGAAGGTTTTCTATGCTGTAGCGAAATCATAATAGTCAGAACAGAACTGTATGCTGCCGATTACAATTTTGGTGCCCTTAATGGTAGTTGGTATCGTAAACAGTAATAAATACATCTTGTTGTAAAACAATGGTATAAAATTATTTTGTTTCGTTACAGGGTGCGTGTGATGATCATGGTTTCAATCGTTGAAAGGTTTTTTCTCGCGCTGTTTGCTTTTTTCCTCTTGGCGGTGGCGGAAAAAACTTACAAACAACGGTTTTTGTTTGCAAAATTATTTTCAAGAATAACATCGTTCAGGAAAGCAGGGAAATCAGGAATTCCGCATTTCCGTTTGAACAAAGTTAGCAATATAAAAACTTGGCTTTCCGTAAGGTCGTACCTGCAGGTAAAGCTATTAATAATTGTTATATCGGACGAATATATTATATTATGTCTTATGTACATATTTTGTATTTATACTTATACTGAATGATATCGTTATTATTTGCAGAGACGTGGACCACAACGATCGGTGGACATAATTGTATCAGCCACCTTCATTGCTACATTCATACTCATTTTTTTTATCTCAGTGGAATTACTAAAGGTATTACTTAAACCTTAAACGTTTTTAGTACCTTATAAAAATGATTTTGTTTTGAGGATTGAAAATAATAATAATCGTATTTCAGGATTCTAACAGGATGTATTATTTGTACAACGTGGAAGTGATTGTGTGGTCAATGTGCTTAGGAATCTTCCTCATGCGGTTCATGACTCTGAGTTCAAGAATTAGTCAAAAATATAGGAATCTGTCAGTCATTATAACCGAGCAGGTGAGAATGACTACCTTCTTTAATTTGGAATATGTAACAAACAATAGTAGAAACTAGAACCTATTATGAATATATGTATTTTTCCTATTATAAAATGTGATTGTGCTGTTTCTTCGTTTAGCTGAATCTCTACTTAAAAATGGAACAGAAACCTCACAAGAAAGAAGAGCTAATGGTAGCGAACAATGTTCTGAAGTTAGCATCGGAGCTTCTGAAAGTAAGTCTTTATGTTCTAGTCCACCATTAAGTGAGCAGAATATACGTATTCTACATGCAGATATTATAATGTAATATGTATTACGAAACACTACAATGTATTTCAAAATTTTATTTATAGGAGTTGGAAGATCCGTTCAAAATTTCAAGCTTTGCGAGTAATCCTTACTTGTACAATGTGACGCGAATCGTCATTTTATCAGCTTTTAGTGGAGTTCTATCCGAAATGCTCGGATTTAAATTGAAACTGTACAATATCAAAATAAAGTGAAGTTGTTACCCGCTTTCATTCAAGTTTTAAGTATATAGTTCGAAGGGGTAATAACTTCTCACAATGTGGAACATGTAGCTGCTAAGTAATTATTCAAATATATTTTTTAGAGAAGAAACGTGTGCATATTGTGAAGATGTGTTTTATAGAACACCTAATTTTTTGACCTCTATAGGAATTTTATTGTCGTACAATCGCCCAATGGCTGTAGACGATGCGCAGATATGTTTTATTAGTCTTGCCTTAAATTGTACAATTCCTGCTTGAACACCACATTGAAGCAAAACCTACAAGAAGCAAGCACACCTGTATTAGAAATGACTGCTAGTTAATTTTCAGCTGTACAATTTGTTTGCGAGTTACCAAGTGCAACGACGTGAGAATATGCTATCGCTCACTTTTTTGAAAATATTATTATTTATTACTGCCTTGTTCTATGTGATTTGTTTTTCAACCCTGAGTGGAATCGTAGTAGTCAAAGTACGCAAAAAAGACTTTTACTTACTTTTAAGTTTGCCAGACGTAACACAAATACTCGAATCTTCACTAATAATTTTTTTCTGCTTTCGTAATGTGTGCAATATGTACTGCTCGAGGGATTGGTAAGTTTCTTGATTTAGAAACAATTACTAATATTTATTGATTTCGAAATATTAATTTTACTATTGCATGAACGCATCTTTCATGTAATGTACCTACTCCTGTTAACTATAAGAAAATCTATCTCATAAGATTACTCGAAGGAGCTATGCTGTGCATTGCTTACTTAAATTTCGCTTTACTATGAAACCGTAGTGAAGGTATCGTACCTTGTTAATAATATTACTATAGTGAACTGCTACAATAATAATTTCATCTCCTCTCTTTAATGCTTCATAATGTAATACTTGCATGTTTAATACTGTATCAAGCTGACAGGAAAAAGCAAGTTATTAAAAGGTTGAGTGTTGAGTCCCCCGATGGCTTTTAAACCTAATAATTTAAAGCTCTCAAATATTAGTTACCTACACTACCAGAATTTTATTTTAATTGTGCGAGACTTACTCATATACTTATAAATATATATTTTATTGTATCAAGATTTATTACCAAATGTATATATATGTACCTACTTACAACCTTGGGTTGTTTTTATATGTAATAGGATTATATTTAGATTTACTTTTTATGGAAAGTCTTTTCGTCATTTTTATAGTTTTTTGTGTGTAGATGTAAGTTGTTTAGAATTCTATATTTTATCTGTATTTCTCAATGAGGGGACACCAACAGAAACGTGTTAATTTTAAACCTTTTATTGTCGCAACTATAAGTGTGGAACTGTGTATTTCGAAAACACAAAACGGCCATAATAATGTGCTATAATGTAAAAAGTTATCATGTGTAAAATGATCTGGTCAAGATTTTAAATCGTTGATATAAGTATAATAATAATAACAATTTTATTATTATTTGTTGCATTTAAATTTGGCGAAATAAATTTTAAATATGTGATATATAAGAATGATCAGCATTACTTTCTTGATGTATACTTATAAGTATAACATAAGTTGACGTGCTTACAGTTAACGACTTGCTCGTTTGCGTGGACCACGTTTGTAATCTTGTAGTTTAAAGATCAAAGGTTTATTTGAGAGGTTAATGCTTCCATGCATCAATCTGTAAGTTTTGGTATTATATTTTCATCATTACAAAAACATTCATTATCTAGTTAGTAAGAGTCTGGTCCTTGTTCAAGGCCAGTTGACACTCCGATCATTTGCCACTACGGTGGGGTAACATGCCACTGCGGCGCACTGCAGGTGCCACCGTACCACGACCACCCTTGGTATTTTTGGCTAGGTTGTTAATATTAAAGTTCAAAAAGGAGAATTGCACCATGTATTTTAAAATCGAATTGTAGCATCAGTTTAAGGTACTACGTCCCTATGTTTATTTATTACTTTAGGTTTATTTAACATTTGTACATTTATCAAGTCTTTTTAGCTTGTGGTTAAACATATGATGATGCTGACGGCTGACACGAAACCCACATTAAAAACACATGTTCATCAAAGGGTGTCCTTTTTATCAACTAACGTATGTAAACTTTTCAACCCAAATAATAATGACGGAAACGGTGTTGAATATACTAGGTTAGGTAGTAACTGTAGTAAGTATAGTTACTGCTACCAGGTATTCTGATCAATAAATGATACCTGAAGGTATGCTGGTATACAAATGTGCAGATTTTTAGGTAGCCATTTATAATGTGTACTCAGGTTATTTAAGCATGGCTTGACCTGGCCGGGAAATATGTTACAATAATTAGAAATATCTGGAAAAATCATATTCAATCGATATTTTACTACTATGACACCATTTAACCCACCTAAATATAAGTTGGTTGGTAAGGACCGAACATGAAGCTATAAGGTTAAAAAATGTTTGTTTTGCATATGTGAATTATTACAATGGGTTCATTTTCACGATACTGGGATTTATTACCGTGTCAGTTGGTCAAGTTATTGATGGGGCTGTACGTAGTCGACAATTGACAATAAGTGGCAAACACTGTTGGTGGCAGTTTGCAGTGGCGGCGGAGGCATAATGTAGAAGTTGACATCAATATTAATTGCCCTGACATCTTTACGAATTTACTTTGCTTATCTACATATATGGTTGACGCGTGTCAGAGTTTATCAGTTTAAAGACAGGAGCACAGAACTCACATAACCTATATGTAGGTTTTGCTCCAATATACGATAAGCCTGTAGAATTTGTTTTTGTCTAAATACAGTTTACACATTTTGCTGCGGCTTAAATTTCCATTTGGAAACTAAAGTTCCAAACTTATTTTAAAACTAATTGTAGTTCCAAAATTTTCTACTCTACTCTATAATTTATTGCACATAGTATTTTTAATATCATCTGATTCTCTGCAGTGGATCAGTTTTGTCAAGAATTATCCTCAAGATGAAGCTCCTATATGGAATATTGCTGTCCCTTGCAATCCACACATTATTTTCTGTACAACCGACGGAAGGAGCAAAACGCAAGAAGAAATCCTCTCCCTATGAAATATATTACCGTTGGAAACAAATGGATTATAACTACGACAGTGCTCCCATAACTCGGAAGGAAATGATTAAGCAAAAGAAGTACAGTTACATTCCCGAGAATATCATCATGACTTCAGTGAAGATTAGTGGGAACAGAATGTTTCTTAATACCCCAAGGTTCCTTCCAGGAGTACCTATCACCATCAGTTGGCTACCTTACGGTAAACAATTGCCCAGTAGTCCATGTGGTCCACTACTAAATCCTTATCCAAGCTGGGAGATGCAGGAAATTGGAAACTGCAATGCAATTCAGTCTGTAATGGCCACGGAGATTGATCAGTGGAATCGGCTGTGGCTTGTTGACATTGGTCGATTAGATATATTTGCCCCTACCCCTATTAATAAGTGCCCATCGAAAATTGTTGTCATCGACCTTAACACGGATAAGGTAATACATACCTACGTTTTCCCTCCTGATGTCGTCTCACGAACGAACGGCTTCCCTAAAGATGTTACTGTCGCATGTACCTCACCAGACGACTGCATGCTCTACATTTGTGACCTATTCGAAAATCGACTCATCATGTATGATCATTATAGAAAGCGCTCTTGGTATGTGACTCATCCTACTATGGAGCCAGACCCTAACGCTGTCAATATAACGATACAAGGTAACAAAATGTACTATATGACACTAAAGCCAGAAGTTTAAGACACGTAAACATTCTCGTGTATTAAAAATGTACACGTTACATGTATATATGCTGGCATTTTACATAAACTTATAGCCAGCAGCTTCGCCACGAAATTAAAAATACAATAATAATTAGTATTTATACACCTATGAAGGAAAGCTACTGCTGTATAATTGAATCACTACTGTAATTTTTAATGCTTTCAGGGGTAGTGTACCCCAATCCTTATGGGATCTCTGGCATCGGACTCTCTCCGCGCAGAACCAGCCATCGGACGTTTTACTACTCTGCCCTGGCCGGATTTACAATTTATAAAGTTAGCACGAAAGTCCTTCAGTCAGCTCCATGTGGCTCGACCCTAAACGACAAGGATGTTTTGAAAGTGATCACAAAGCCCTCACAATCCGACGGGATGACGATGGATGCAAAAGGACGCCTATACTTTGGCTCACTCGAGGGAAATGCCCTGCAAACTTTGAACACCAATCTACAACCAAAGGAAAGACGGATTGCCCAAAGTGGAGTTGACTTTACATGGGAAGACACATTTGCATTTGACAATGACAATGGCTTTCTGTGCCTTGTCACTGATAGATTCCAGGCCTTTGGAGCCTACAATTTGAGTGACTATAATTTCAGAGTACTGCGCTTCCAGATTGACACTCGGTCCTACATTTACTAAATAGCTTGCTTAAGAATCATCATAACTGTAATAGTACTTACATATCGTCGGTGGAGGTGCAAAGTGGGCTATATCCATGTGCATCTTGAGGTATCCACCACCAATTTAAATGCAGGGTGGGATAACTCCAGCAGCCTAGTTATTTCCAATTGGAAACATTTACATACGTTTCAAAGCTGGACGGCATTAAAATAACATGGAAACCATGGCAGTTATCCCATCTTGCAGTGAAGACCACGAAGTTCGTTTTCCATGCAATTTAAATGGGAAATCCCACCCTGCACTCAACTGATGGTGGATGTCTCATCCTGCATTTAGATGCATACATGGATATAGCTCAATTTGCATCTCCACCGACGATATACGATTAACTGAATCGAGGAAACTGTCTTTTGCGTAAATATTTATTAAACATAAAGTATTCACTATTGCTGTAGCTTTTACTAGTTATATTTTCATTACAAATATTATAAGTACACATTAACTTCTCCGCGAATGAAATATCGCAGGTAGCTTGCTGGCGCTGATTTTGCAGCTGTTTACTCAATTTTTTCTGAGGGTTTACTTGGCTAGTTTTTGAGTCTAAATACGTATTTTTGTGCAATACTACATGTTTACAGTTCATACAAGACACTAACCAGTACAGGTGTATGGGACTTAATTTTTATTGTGTAGAACTATAACTTTATCTATGTACTAAAGGAAACAACATTATGATATGGACGCCTTAAAAATGAATTATGTTTAGTTTAGAGCATATGTAATTATATAGGGGCCAAATTAAGTGTTAAATTGTAATTACCTAATATGTAATGAATTATCAGAAGACAATAAAACCGCGTTAATTAATCATCCAAGTACTATCTTATGACGTTTGTATTTTGAGCACAATACAATCTCGCAAAAATACATGCGGCTTCCCAAAATATTTTAATTTTTTTGATTGATTTACAAATGTGAATTCATGTACGGCAAAGGCAACTTTTCATGTTGCAGCAGGTCAAGCATTATTTATCTAAATTCTGAATGATTATATTATATTGTAATAAAGTCATGCAAATCAACTCACAACTCAAAATGTTATTTTTCAATAACAATTTCGCTCGTATATTTAATCACACGCAAAGTTCCTCATATGATTTCTTAAATGAATTGTGTTTATTCATTCTGACCATTTATGCTCTTGAAGATATTATTACTGCAATATTTTGGCAGAAAATTAAATCAGAAGTTGAAATAACTTTAGAGTAAGAGAATTGTTTATGTGAGAGTATTGTCTATAGCTATAGGTGCAGCCACAAAAAGCTTTCGTCCTATTTCTATTTGTGTACTGTCGAAACGTCTATGCAGCAGTTCCTGCTTGATTTCTGATGAAGACAACTTGTAGAATTAGAAGTAATTTTGACCGAAAGTTTTCGCCCACTGTACAGGTGGAAACTCCATAGTTATTGCTACTGATATTAACTTGCAAAGCAAGCATGCCAATCGAAATGTCAAAACGTATATTTATAATTAATCTCAATTCAAGTGTTTATATCCTGTTTGAGTACTGATCCCAAATGTACTGCAGAGGAAGCTATTATTACTCATATAGTGTTCTTAATCATACATATACGTAAATATATAAAACATAAAAACTATATGGACAACTGCTGTATATTTTCACGCCACATCAAAATGAAATCTCTGTCCGTACAGGTGAGCGCGGAGGGTAAATCCTAGAAATTATCTTATTTTGTAAATATTATACTGTTGACATTTGCATACTCCGATATACGCAACAGGACAACAGAGCATCCTCTCAGTATTGTACCCTACATTGATTAGGGAACAAGAACAAAGATTATCTTTATATCTTCATAAAAGCAATAAATATACGTGCAACCCATTCACGGCTCTAGAGAAGATATTTCCAACCAGCTTAGCATATACAAGCTATAGAACACCTTGCCCTGCGATCCCTGATTTGTCCGGTATCCTTGACAGAATTTGATAATAACTGCAGCATAGCTAATGACTATAAAAAGCAAAGTTTTTGCTGTTTCTTCATAAACATTTGTCTATAAGTATAATTTCGGTTGTTCATTTCCAGGGTAGCCTACTTTGACTGAACAAATAAACCTATGCAATCCATCCCAACCTGCCATATCCACCATTTTGAAATAGTCTTCTCAAAATTATGGTCTAATGGTTACACAAAATGGTATGAAATCGAATTGCGATCATTCCCAAAGCTGTTGCCATGAGGTACCTGTACATTGTATACATGTGCACGTGTCTATAACGTTGCTCAATATGGGAATCATCCATAACTGTGGACTATAATACCTATTAAATTGATTATATATTACTTTACTTTCAGTCTTCCCTATGAACTTCATATTGTACACGATACACCGATACACGATGAAGACTTGAGCGAATGCACATACAGGGTTCCATTAACCAATCAATATTCACTTTGCTGTTAAAAGTAACCATTCCGCGCACGATGTATGCACTAGCACATGCATTCACATACTATATTTACCACATGCTTAGTGAACTTTGAATCTCACTGATTAAACATTAACACTTAATCATGTCTGGTACATTAAACATGGTATGTAAGTAACACATTACACATTTAGGCTTCCACGTTATCAACACTTCAAGTTGCAGCATATATAATCTATTCCAGCATGGGTACAAAACTACATAGAGGTATATCAAGCTTCTGATTATGTTTTCCAAATGTTGTCAACATCGAAGTTACAATTAATCAGATTCTGGTGTTAAAATTGTACATTTTTCCAGGTGTGGGAGGATTTACTTAATTGAAAAAAACATTTTTTTATACAAATAATTACATTTTTGGAAATCAAACGTAATGACGAGCAGACTATATGTACATTGTCGCGGCTTGAATCCAGATACAATTTACTTATGATGTTGTGTAGAAATGATGAACATTGTGGGAGAAAGTCTACATAAGAAATCATATGTTGTTATGAGAGAGTATGTACATTGTACAAATTTTGGTAAAAGTGTAGCCATATGTATGTACTAGTGTTATAAAACACCTATTTCCCACCCTCATCAGAGGTTGTGTGTATCAAGTCATCACCATGACTCCATAAAGGTGTCCACTATATCGGCGCCATCATATTTGTCTAAAAAGTGCCGTTGACGATCTTGTTGAAGTTGTGTAAAACTTTATAGACTTTATTGTGAAGCAGGTTGATGACGGGAAATTGGCAGTGAGAAGCAAAATTTACCAGGAGAGAACCGCACGAGTTGTTATCGCGTATTTTTCTCGGAATTAAATAAGTATAAATGATAGAATCCCATTTGTATAGCCTGTTATTACATATAATAACATGTATTTGCTTTGTAAATATAGTATATAATAATCACCCCCACTTATGTGAATGTGTAGTCGCCAATGTAAGTGTTTATAAGTATATTTTATTTTGATCTACCTTCGCAGTTACAAATGACGCATTCTACTTATTCCTTGTTCCACTTTGTTAAAAAATTAAGTGCTATCGGGATTTTTTATGTTCAGGCGCTGTGGTACAATGAGAGCTGTACACAGGATGGAAGAGATGCAAAATTATCCCGCTGAGCAATTTGTTGTTCATTCAGTAATTATTATTAGGGTTAATTGCAGCGATTAGATTTTAGTTTTGCAATGTATACTATAGTAGATGTAGAAATTCGGTTGGAGCGAAATATAATGAAAAAAGGTGACATTAAAGATAAGATAAGCACTTTTAGTTAGTATCTATTGTTAAATTGTATATTGTATATATGAAAATCTTCCGATAAAGTTGGTGGCTCATGAAATCTATACTTACACGGTTTGTTTGCTGTATTTGTCTCCCCTCAATCTTTCTCTCTCAGGCAGTCATGTAATCCAGGCTAGGTTTAATCTAATGTCAATATATGGATGGATTGATGAAATAAAAACGTTTGCTCACTCCATGTTTTTCACATGGACGTCAAATAAACTGGCTTTTTCTCGCCTAGCTTCAATCTCTTCTCTGTGTGCTTTTGCCCATGCCTTCCATTCTCTATGTCTCTCTTTCCATGATGATGCTCTCCTGTTTATCAGTCAACTTATATATTACCACCGTTTTTATTACAATATGGAGTATTTATATAGGCAGGCTTGATTGTGTATGTTAAATAACTTTTTCTCAAGTTAGTAAATATACTTTGGTAATAACTGTAAACTATGGATTCCCTCTCTGTGATGCTCACCAACTCACCTCTCGCGTGAACAATTTTTTGAAGGAGTTTGCTTATCAGGACATTGTGTTTTGTCCCTTGGATCCCCTCCCTGCCTGAAATTCACTATGTTTGACATGGCATCCAACTAAAATAAAATATAAACATTTACTAATAAATCATGAATTTTTCAAGAGCTATATACCGACTCATGCTCACAACCAAGTGAGCCAGAGCTTTGAATGATCTAATATTATACTGCAACAGTTCATAATTTATTATAGTACATGATGCGAGAGTGATAAAGAGGAATCAAGAGTTTTCGTATCGTGTATTTTGGATGCCCCGTGTTTAGTTACGAACCACCAGTGTGTCCTCATCAAACCAAGTTATCATCGCCTCCGACGAGCATTGAAAGAGACAGAGAGCATACGCACAAGTCAAATCTCCATTATCGAAATCAGGTAATTATTTTATCAATTTTTGGATAATTTTTCGGATAACTCCCGATTCCTCCAACTGATACAGACCCAATCTAATAGGAGATTACACTCGTATCTTAACTCTTACTACCTCCTCTTATACATTTTATCATCTTACCTTCACCAAAATCATGACCTCCACAAATTATCTCCATAATTACAGCATCGCATCTCCAAAATAATTATCCTAATTCGTTTTATCTAATTATCTTAATAGTAAAACAGTGGTCTCCTTTGTTTTCCTACAGTCATTAACTCCTTCTGCCTATGGATAGATTACAGAGATATAAAATCAAAACTAATATATAAATACAAACAGTGCCATGACAGTTGTCTAATCAGTCATGATTCTCCAGCATTTTTCTTTATCTTCCCCACTCTCAGGAAATATTTGAAGATATTCAATTCTGACTATCCAGCAAAAAATCCCTTTAGCCCCAAACACATTGTTTTAACTTACCTAATATGTATTATTCGCAATCAATGTATAGTCATTTCAATAGCACAATGACGCACAACAAAAGTTATATCATCCAAGATGATTCTATTTGAACTCGTACACCAAATTCTACATAAAAATAATACATTACTATACACATGTCACATTAGCTTGCACAATTACACCATAGCAAAATCCTGAAAGTAAAAAGGAAGTGAAAAATGTGAAGCCACACTTATTCTAACATTATACACACACACTTATTGAATAATGACTCAAAAACACACTCATCCTCTCACCTACATTTTACCATACATGCATGCTGTCTTGAGTATTAATTCACATCTCTAACAAGACTGTATACTTGTACGTTAGTCAAGGGTTTGTATGCAACTTACATACTCCCAAAATAATATTTCCGTCCTTGCCCAAACAATCCTGACACACTAATTCTTTTCTGTAGCTTTCAGTTTCTGCGTTTTGATTTTTGCCCTCACACTTATTCTTTCTTCTCGTTTATGTCTAAATATGTACATGCAAGCCTGAACCAAGGCTTATTTAATCTACACACCTACCTATGGCTGGTCTGAACTAACTTTTTTGCTTTTTCTGTGTAAGGAAATCTCCAAGCGAAGCGCACAACTGTACATACAAACATACAAGTACATATATCCAATAGCATCTTTAGGCTCTTCTACAGGTATGAATTATGCCGAATTTTTCAATTATTTCACAATTTTTCGTATAATTACATAATGTGTATCGTATATTGTATGTATATGCACGTAAGCATAGTATAGTACATGAATCCCTGAATATGCGCTCCAAAAAGCGATCGTTATAGCATAACAATATACAAAAGTTGAAGGAACGGTTATACTGGACAAGGTATTTCTCAAAAGTCAGAACAATGTACAATCGTCGGCAAGGGGTCTTAAAGTACCAATTTCTATCCCTTCAAAACAGAAATTAGTACTTTGAGATCCTTCGACGACAAAATGTTATGCATTTATATGAAACAAAAAAGGATGACAATGAAGGGAAGTTAAGATCATTTGAGACCGTGTCTGAGCAACCCGACCCGCTATGCAAACAAATAATTCCGGTCCTTGTAACGCACTGTGTTATACTTTTAGCTAATATCCATACATACAAGATACAAATGCAGAGAAACGTTTAATTCTGCATGATCTCTGTAATTCTTTTAAAGGCTTTTGTTAAGAACTATATTTACATACATTTCTGTATATGTATAGTAAATGTAAGCATGCACTTACAATAAGTATACCTAAAAATAAATTCCATATCCGGAATACCCTCGAAATTCTTGCATTTAATAGCGCAGTCAATGTTATTGTATAGCAATGTTATAAGCATACACATGCTATGTTATATATCGGGCTATATGTGTATTTTGTATATAAAGCGCACACATAGAGTTAAAATATTAAAGAATTACTAAATTACCTGAACATAATAATATACCCCACCATGTCCTCGTTGTCACATCTTCTCCATTTTGATCGTCACTTCGTCACCCACAAAAAGTACATAAGTATCTATAAGTATAATACACTCTCACTTATTTTTTCCACTCGAGCTCATCGAGCTCATCGTCAGAATTTTTAGTCAGGTTCGAAACGTTTTCATATTAAAAGCGATTCAAAATTCAGTGGCGCGTCTTATGAAATACACAGTTGTTGTTGTTGTCGAGCAAACGCCACGTGGTTTTGTTGTTTCTCCCATTTATCAAAGTTTGTGCTTCCCTCTTTGTTCGTTGTTGTTGTCCTTCGGGTGATCTTTAATTTCGTGCAACCATGTGATCAACGATCATCAATAATAATTATTATTCCTACTTCTAAATATAATTTAAAAAATTACACAGAATAATTGCATCAGCAATTATATTACTTTTAGAGTGATTTTTATAGCAGAACCGACCGTTTCTAGTCCCATAGTTAGTTTAAACAATGAAATAAGGTATTTTTATAAGATTATATATGTGTTTAGTAGTACACCTGAATACCCTGACAATGCTTGTATTTAGCAGTGCAACTTCATTTTATATGGTGATTGTGTCTTCTTTGTTAGATGGTTTAGTTGATTCACTGCATTATTGTGAAAGCAATTAGTGAACGGAACTGACGCCGACAGAATTGCGTAATTTTTATTATTATTGTTTACACTATAGGAATCGACATTTTTTCCGAGCAATTAAGACTAGTATCAAGAAGGACTAACAATATTATCAGAGCGTTTAACCGGGAGCTGACATTTTGGACAAGGTGTCAAGAAATTATTACGTCTTTTGGAAAAATCAACAAGGGAATTAACGCATCTCTTTGGAACACCAAGGCATTGTATCTTTTTGGAAAAACCGACAAGGAACCAAAGATCGAATGAGGAGGCTGTTGACCATGACGACCAACGAAGAAGTTGCGGAGAGTGAGCAATTGTCAACAACGAGCACATCCATCGCTGACAGTATGAACAACAACAATAATAATAACAATATATCGTTGAAGTCAAGTCTGTCATCCTCAGAGGCAAATCCGGAGCCCTTAGAGGCAAAGTCAGACGACACCCCGGATTTCCCTGATTGCAGTAATAAGATGGATACCTCAGCGACGGAACCACAACAACAAGAGCAGGGAGACGCGGAGGAAGAGACGGAAGAGTCGACGACGATGAAAGTTAAAGTTCCGACGGAAGGTGACGAGGATGAGAAGGAAGCGGAAAGTGGTCCAACAAATACTGTGAAGATGGAAGGAAATGACGTGAATGGGAGCAAAATAATGGTTAAGACGGACTCCCCAACAATCAACACTGCGAGCATGTCATCGGAAGGAAATGGAGATGAGCCAAGTTCATCATCACCCCAGCATAGCAAGAACATCCCAAAGATGCAATTGATTCCAACTAATCAAGCCAGAACCAGCGGTGTCATCCATTACTCACATCATCAAACCAACCCTTCACCAGTATCCATGGCTCCACATAATCAGCATTCGAAAAGTAATTGATTTTTTTAAATTTTTTACACCAAGTTAATATATAGTGTCCATTGTTGGTCTTCATTATTAATCATAGTCATCAATTAATTATTACAATAATCACAGGTTGGCATATTTTTGAAAATAATTAATAATTATTAATTTCCCATGTATCGGACATTTTGAAATTAACATGGATCCATGATTAACAAGCCCCTGTGTCCTGTCGATTGAGGCTCCCAATATTGTAGTAGTAGCACTATCATGTTAGATTGAGTGATCATAGATCATTGCCTTTCAGTATAACTAAAAGAACTCTAAGGTCCACATTCCCTTTGGGTTTAAAAGGAGGTTGAGGAATCGCTTATTGTAAACTTTACAACCAGCGATTACTCCGGTAATAATAAGTGAGTCATTTTGGGAAGGTTTGTACACAATTCCCTTGTACATATATGTAAGTACAAGGGAACGACTTGCTTTAATAGGAAAAGTAAATATTTTTTTCGATTGCTGGGTAGTCCATCAGTGTCATATAATATTATGTAATCCTTATGGATAATGCATACATGTATACATACATATAGTTTGTTCTAGGATTGTCTGAGATAGGGCTGTTCTTAACTTCAAGGCCGAAGATAATTTTGGGCTTCTTTTTCTGTGTACATATCCGTTTTGAAGAAATACAGATTTATTGTGAGCATGTTAATAAAATTGTTTCAGTAGTTATACTAAAATTATTAATAGTGACGGATTCCGAGGGAAGTAATTAAATTAAAAGTTCCTGACAAAAGTTCTTACGATATACTCGCAAGTTTGGCAAAAGTTATAAGGTTCGTCTGGATGGGTTTGGTCTCATTTTGGGCTTGTAGTTTTGGTCTTTTTGTGCTCATTTAGATTGCTTAATTAGTAACGGGTTAGGTTGTTAAATCATATCTGCGACAAATAGTTTGCATTTCCGCACGAGAACAAGCTCGTCTGGGGTTAATTGATTTTTTTAAATGTGTTTCCTTCGTTGAGAGTGCAGTTATAGTTCAAGTCTGGGTATATGAGAGGATATGATAGAAATCTGGTGAATTTTCTTTGGTTGTGTCGCACCAGAATCCATCATGATAGAGTAATTGTGTCTAGAAAAACTTGAATGCAATAAGGGTTTTCAGGAGAATTTATAGGGGCAGTTTGAGGAAGAATGATCTTGAGGTGGTACAATATTGTAGCAGTTACATATAAAGAAAGAAGAGTTTTTCTTTGGAAAAGTTGTGATTGTGGGCTACATTGTATAGACGATGGGCCATGGAGAGAGAAGGGTATTGAGTACGTGATAAAGATGTGTTACATTTATCCTTGTTTGCTTTCAACCTATCGGTCAAGTATTCAGTTGACTAATAGCAATAGCTAATAAGTTTTTTTTACTTTTATTATGACGACATTGTAAGTAAAGGGAATGTTTATTTTATATGGCGTCCCCCTCCAGATCAGCTAGAGACTCGGCGGTGTATGTACGTACACGAGTGTGTACACAGATTTGATTCAAATTCCATGTCTTCGACTCGGAGACTCCAAAGGAGTTATGCAGACATCCTCTCGTCTCGTACCTTCTTCTTTTTCTTGAGTGCTGCTCCGTTGCTGCCTCACACCAGCACACAAAGTCTCAAAAGACGAACACATAATATTATCAGCGTCTGTTAATGGCTAAAATAACTCTCACCTTAATTACAGACACAAGAAATGCCAAACCAATATTACTTTTGAATACTTTATCATTGTAACTATACAGATATTCTGGCCGAACCACCAACTACGGTGAGTAGTATGCTTGGTAGTAAGAGAGCGGCTCATCATTTACAACCTGATGAACAGAATAATGGACTTCGGCAAATTTACCAAAGTGGGAATATCATGACAGTCGAGACGGGTCAACAGCAGCACCACCAACCACCACCGCAGCATTCCGGGCGAGAACTCCATCATGTTAATATGAGTAGCCTGACTATGTTGGCCTCCCTCGCAAATCAAAATCCGAATGGGCATAGTCACAGCACCTCGAGCAATCACCATTATCAAGGGGTAGAGCAACATCATGCGAATAATATTTCCAGCGGCAATATAGCCATAGCTCATGCTATTGCCACCGTGGGTGGACAACACTATCCCAACCATTCTCCTCCACCCTATCCTGTAAGTCAACCTCCAAATGTCCATCCAAATGAACCAGGAGGAGCAAATGCAGGCAATAATTCCTCGGGATATTTTAAAAATGCATCCTCTCCTTCCCCTCGAGGCTCTCCTTTCACTTCATCCAATAATTACCCACCATCCAGTAGAGCCCATCAGGTATGCGTTAAATAAACAATTTTAATTGATCATCAATAATCCAAGTATATGAACTATTTGTATGTGGTTTAATGAGATGTATTAAGACCGTGTATCTAAATAAGCAGTGAGATGGGTTTAGCATTATGGTAAAATCATTTATTGCTCACTCACAATCAGCATAAGAAGGTACTATGTTGTGTATACTGTAAACTTGGAAGCGAATTAATTCTATGCAATCCTCAATTTCCAATGGATCGAGCACCAATAATGATATACGCAAATGCATTTGTATTACACGAAAGCATTTGTAGATTTACAGTTCCTATTGCCATAAAATATTTTTAATAATCATGAAAGCAATACAAACTAGTTTCTAAGTTTGTTCGCCTGCTTGCAGAAGTAGTAATTAAATTTACTAGCTTGAGCGAATAGTATTTATGACATTTTTACTGTATATACTAAACGATTAGAATTTGCTTCCGAAACCCGTTTCAACCGAAAATAAATATACGTATGTATGCTGCAGTGGCTTCTGTAGTTATAACACGACGCGTGCCAGGATGGATTTAAAAGTCTTATTGTTTGTTGTGTAGATAGCGATTATATTATTTAGTAGAATTATCAGATTATCTACATCTTCTACGTGAGGAGAGCAAGCCGAACAGTTGCTCACGTTGAAAGTATAACAGGAAATTAGAAATCGAGTAACAGAAAGAAGAAAAGGGATTATTATAGGAATGCGTGAGTAAATCGATGGAGCTAATTTGACATGTTAGAGGATACCAGACTGAAGAATGTTGTTTTCCTGCTTGTATATAGGAATACGTTGGTGACCATATTGTGGAGACAGGAGTCTACTCTAATAAGAGTATTCCAGGCGAGGTTTATTACACGACAGGGAGTCGGACATCTGCAGACAATTCTGACCAGAGTTATCCTCCATTAGGTAAGTGCACATAAAACATTTCTCCCTTTTTTCCCTCTACAACACTATACTATACCTCATCGTCATACTACTTACTCTTTGCATCCTTCGTCTAATGGGTAAATAAAATAATAATGGTTTAAAGGGTTGAATGAGAAAGATAAAGGCGCATTATACGCTTATAACATGAGCCCGAGTGGTCAGTCGCCGATGGGTACGGGAGCTCCCATTTACTCAACTCTCAATAATTATTATGGAAATCCTAATGGGTCAAACCCGAGAAATGAGGTAATTGCAAGTACACACTTTCCCTATTAAAAGTTGAGATACTAAAAGTATGTATATAAGCCAGATAATAGTTAACTATTATCCTTCTTGATTCCCATGCTTTCCCACATATTAAGAGTACTTTACATATGAGAGGTTATATGGTCATTCCACAGTGGAGTCATCCTGGGGACATGTATGCCGGAGGTTCTCCACCCATAGCCAATGGAGTTCATCAATTATCGATGGAACAATTGCAGGCTCTGAATGAAACAGCAAATTATGGATCCTATGGAGGTTACAGTCATCATGGAGGAGGTTCCCACGGTGGTAGCAGCCATCATAGTGGAGGATGGGATGAATACTATGGAGTTGACCCTAAAGAGTGCGTGAATTGTGGAGCTCATGCTACTCCTCTTTGGAGAAGGTCATCACAATCAATAAATTCCAACTTCCAGTAGTTTTACTACTTTTAGTGAATATGAATAATTGCTGAGTAGACAAATATATAGTATTGCCTTTTTTAGACGTTAACATCTTTTTCATTTCTATACATTGACAATCATGTATGATAAAATGGAAGTTGGACTTTATGTTTTGTGTTGACATATCTTATGCAGGGATGACACTGGTCACTATCTATGTAATGCTTGTGGTCTATATACTAGAACGAACGGAATGAACCGGCCGCTGAATCGAAGCCAGCAGAAGAGGGTTTCCGCAGCGGTAAGTGCTACGTACAACTACTACACTAGTTCCTACTACTGGAGTTGTCTTTTCGGCAAAACCTAAAAGATGATGCATGATCGAAAGCCAAAAATCCGATTTCTTCTGTCCAGGGTACGAGTCGTCGTCAAGGAATGAGCTGTTCCAACTGTGAGACCACTACCACGACACTTTGGCGCCGTAACAATCAGGGTGACCCCGTCTGCAATGCCTGCGGTCTCTACTTCAAGCTTCACGGGGTTATCTTAATTACCAAAACCACTCTTGCTTCACCGATTGCTTTTGCAAACACTTAAATGTCAACCTTTTTCTTTTATCTGCTCCTATATAGGTTTCAAGACCTAAAACAATGAAGAAGGAAGGGATTCAAACCCGGAAACGGAAGCCCAAGAGTCCAGGATCTATGGGCATGCCACCACAGCAAATGCCTACCTCTTCCGTTCCTGACAAGAATGTCAAGCACTACTCCACCATGCCAAATCATATTTTGCAGTCAGCTTTAACTCAACATACTCCGAATTCAAGTAAGATTAACTATCTGTCTTTTAAAAAAGCACTGGACCATGCGTAAATGTTAAAAAGAGAGACCTAAATGCAAAATTATCTCATTGATTTCCTAAATATTATCGGAACAATATACTGGGAGACTATAAATATGCTGGTATTGATATTGCAACTTTTCTTATCTATTTTGCTTGCAGAAAAGCCCATGATAATCGGTCAAGGGCCTTCTCCTGGTGGAAATAATTTAATTGAGCAGTCATTAAGAGGCAATCCGGGAAATATGCTGCCTCATCAACCCTTGCCAAGTGTTTCTAGCTATTACTCGAATAACCATTTGGTTTCTCATGGTCATCATATGTCTCAGGCAGGAGATGCTTCTCTTAGTCGACAGATTAACAGGTAAAATGAACGATTTATGTAGATATGTCCAGTAGGCCAGTTTATAGTAGCCAGTATTTCTCACTATGCTTTCCAGAGATGAATACTAAGTTTGGATTGCCACTCTATCTGTAATTATTCTAGTAGTTTGGCCACCATTGATCATCATGGACAGGCCACCTCACTTAGACTGAATGATGAGTCTGATACGGCTGGTCTTATAAGTCGTATTCAAGCTAACGCTGATTTAATCTCCGTCCCGGTTCACCTTCAACATCATTCCATTTAACCATAGCAGTACCCGGATATGTTCGTGTATTTTTGACACAGTATAGACAAAAAAGATTGGATACTATACTGTATTATTAGTGTAGGATGTGTCAGTTGCGTTTGTTTTTAGTCGGTGTTAATACATTCATTACCAAATACGTAGAGTTCAAAAAATTAAAGTTCAAGTATATATGTATGAATAATGATTAAAAAAATGTAATTATCTTTATTTTAGTACCAAATGTCTAATTTTGAGCTTTATGGTATCAATCATGTCATTTGGGATATCCATGTGAATTTTTAGTGCCAAAATAAACTTTCAAATAAATGATAAGCTAACATATAGCGACAATGTCGGATTTGATTGTATAGGTATTAAGTTGTAGGCTTTAATGTTTGTTAGGTTTAAAGAACTTGTATATTATATTGAATCACAGAAAAAATGTTCTTAATTTTTAGATGTAAATATGTTTTTATTAAGTTACCTGGTTAGCGTATTGATAGTCATGTTGAGTGACAATGACATCAACATTGATGGTTGCGTTTTATGCATAATTGTATCCTAATAAGTCGAATAGCAATGAAACTACTATATGCTAGCATACTATAAGTAATTATATGTAATATTTTAGTACAAAAATGGGTATTCATTAGTTACCTTCATGTTCCTCCCTGCTGACATGCAGCCAACGGGACTTTTAGCCAGTGCACAAGGACTATACGATGATTCCAGCAGTTGGATATAACAGTTGTCTGTTTATTGCTTTTACTATAAGAACAGCCAAATGTATTTTTATCCTATCATTCAATATATCATGTTATGTATACATACATATGTACGTAGCTTTTTTAATGACAAAGTATGTCTCTATTTTAAAATAAGTTGTATTGTGGTGAATCATTGTCCGTAAAAGTTACCACACACTCTTCTTACAATGAGTAACAGTTGATTTAAGTGTGATGAATAAAATATTTTAGAGTGAAAGGTAGCTTGAGCTTATTTATCTACAGAAATGAAGTTGATAAGCATACTCCGTACTCATAAAAGGAGCAGAGAATGTGGAGTAAATTACAGGGCTCACCATCGATAATGATTGGAAGCGTTAGATTTACTGGGATCGTAAAGCTTAAGCCACAATCATCATATCTTTCCGACATATTTTTACGACTTTCTTACGTGATCACTTTACTTCCTTTAAAAGCCAGTCGTTCCTTCCTTTTGAGTGCAGAGCTAATAATATGAAACCCCACTAATAACTTTGACGTACCTCAATTGTGGTAGCGGTAGCGAGTAACGTGGTATTCTCTCCTTTTGAAAAAATGCAATCAGGAATGCAGAAACGTGTACCGTTCGGTCGCGTTTGTATAATAACTTGAGTAAAAACAAATCATTTTTTTTGGTAAAACTTACTTTATGTTCTTATATAGAAGAAACAAAATGTGCGTACTTTCAAAACAGCTATTATTGTAATATAGACGCTGTCATTGAAAATAATTTCCAATATTACACCCTAACACCTGATGTCGATAATGAGAGCTAAATAGAATAGAATTGAATTGATTGTATCCATATGAAGAATACTATAACTTTGGTATTCTAGAACATGCAATTTAATAACTTGCAGTATGTAGGAATATCATTAGGTGTTTAAAAATGTATAGAAATGTGTAAATTATACCAAATGACCTTGCATGGGATGAAATATTACAAAAACTCATTTTCAAACATGAAAAATTAAACAGGACTGAGGGACTTCAGTAGCAGATATCCATAATAATATAATTATTTTTGTCACTTATGTTTTGAGAGATGCGAAATTTTTCTCCTATGTTAACCATTATTTTAACACTTTAAAAATCTGTTGAACAAATTGGTTTTATAGACATCTGATTTTAGACAATGCATTAGCAACATTCTTGTTCATTATTGAACTACTCACTTGTTCAAGGCTACATAATGTTGGTTATGGAACAAGTTAAGATAAATGGTAGTGTCGTTTTGATATCAACTTCGAGTATACTTTTATGTCAAGTTCTGGAAACAAATATGCATATGCTACTATTCGGAATATCATTTTGAATTTCCAATTTATCTTGATGAGAGGATGCTATTACAGAGACCAACATGAAGCTATTAGGGAGGCAGAAAAATGCTCGTTGATAGGAGAAACGTGTCCACTTTCTGCTGTTTTCCTCCTTCTACTTATGTTGCATCTCACTACAGCGCACATGATATGTCCTATCCTTTACCGTGTGTGTGTACTAATTTTGTTCTCTTGTCCTCTCACAAGCGACTAATTTCTCTTAGCATGCCTAAAAACCCGTCACCAAGTCGCCCTTAAAATGCCAGTCTAATTTAAATAATGGATTCTGTACAATACTCTTGGCACCGAACGAAATCTTGAAACAAAAACTTGCAATAATTGCTACTTAACATAATGGCTCTAGATGCAACCTGTATTGGAATTTTTTTCTACGTCCGTCGTCACGAATATCAATATTATTGGTTGATCATGATGTTGTAAGTATTTCTCATGTCGAGGAATTAAAATACTTCTACATTTGTTGTTTGCCATGTCGTCACTCTTTGAAAGAATATTTTTGAGCTATATTGGATAATTTCTCATCTCATCATAACACGAATCGTTTCCGTTTTTCGCTTCACATTATACTAATAAGTATTGTATTCAGCTGGATAGGATACATTCGTGAGCTTTATCGTCCTATCCTAAATTGTCTCCCTCGGAAACCTAATGTAAATTATCTTTTAGCAGTGTGAATTACGTGAGTTTGTGAGGAATAAAGAGCTGGTGGCATTTGGCATTACTACTTGAAAGATTGCAAACACGCCTCTTTATGTGTACTTCTTTTTTAAACCTTCAAAATTGATTTATGAACTGATGATGTAACTTTCATGTATTACTTTCTACTTAGCGCTAAATATTGTAATGCTGTCACACCAGTAGTGGAGACTGCATATGACCTGACTGAGATTGCAGGGTACCACCAGCGAGGATTTATCACTTTGTCAGACTCATAATTTGTGTGAAATTCATGGACGGACATGACACCTATCACAAAGGTAAGAGATAGTAACTTCCTCCTAGCTCCAGGTTTGGGGTGCTGGAAAAATACAGATACTACCAGGTTCTTACAAAAAAGCTTAGAAGTAAATATACATACAATTGGTTTATAAACGCTTACACTTGTCATTAATCTTAAAGACTATCATGCCCGACTAGACAGTTTTGTTTTTCCAAAATCACTTTGTACCAAATCCTTCGTATCACTACACAGCATTGATAATATTAATGGGAATTTCGCCAACGTTGGTTCATTCATCAATGGTTGGCTTTCTCTTACAAGTTGACTTGACATGTCTGGGAACTTAAGGTGTTTTCTTTGGGAGACTTCATAAGCTTGTAGCTAAATACTAATGAAAATGTTTCATTTAAGATAGCACTGCAAGTCGGTATCATAGGCCTTCACAACTTTTTTGTTTGGGAATACTAGAAAAAAGTTCGTCTTACAAATAGTTTATGTAACACAGTCTTATACATGTGCTCATATATGGAATTTTAGTACAGCCTAAACTTTACACCTAATCGTATTTTTATTAAAACAAAAACAATCTTGCCTCACTAATAAATCATATTCCTTTGCATAGAAATAAATATTTTGGAATTACATATAAGCGGATTAAAAATTAAGTCACATCTTTTATAATTCGGTAGCTTGTTTACAGCACAAACTCAAACTTTGGCTTCTATGTCTATCAAAGTTTATCTTTTCAGATGTATACATCTCATCATAGAAGTTACCGTTATTGTTTTGATTTCTGACGTTCACTTTTGATTAGCTAAAACTTCATCATTGTGGACCAACTTCACATCTAACTGTACATCTCTACATACTTTAAATGATTTTATTGTGAATACCGTAAAAAATGTAAATTCAGTGAACACTCTATTAATAGATAGTAAAATACATAGCAAGTGTTTTAGGGATAGGTTTCCACAACTTTGTGGAAGATTGCCGGGAAAGTAGCCACTGACCCAAAAACGTCATAAAAATTTAATTATGTTCCCTGAGTATAGTATAGGTTCATTCAACCGTTCCGGAATAATACATTCAGTTAGATTAAACAAAGTTCCTCAGGATTACAGTTAAAGGGACCTTAACCCATACTGTATACAAGTTCTTTGGAGAAAAATTCTTACTCAATAAAGTTATGAATCTGTCCAGGATTTGACCTGCGAAGTGATAAATCTGCATTTTTAGAGTTCGTTGGACTGCCCATGGGATCGGCTGATTCTTTCAATTTCTTAAAATACAAATTTTAATCTAAAGCGGATCTCTAAAATTAGATGTGGTGATTTTTAAACACGTCATATGATACCAATTGTGAAGTGATTTAAAAGTGAGAGATTGTTTTCATAGGATGTAGTAGCAGCTTGTAAAGATTTTGTCATTGAATGTAGATTAAGTACTTATGTATGTAATTTGGAAATCACAGAATAAAAATTTAATTTTGCATACGTACCTTTTGCTTGATGCAATATAATCTTTAAAAACTGGGAGGTTGCACTGCTTCCAGGGCTTTAGTCGATTAGAAATGCAGTATATCCATTTGGAGGGCATGAAGTGGTAAAAGGTGATTGCACCAAAAAATATTTAATGTTCTTTCTGAAAATAAAATATGCATGTTGGTGAAATGCTTAGTTTAATAGTGGTATGCACTTCCGCAAAATGAGATCCTTGCAAAATGAAAAACTTAGATAATGACAAATCGAAATTAAATTTGTGGACGTTTGGGATAAAAGTTGAGAAAACATTTGTGAACTTTTTCGTTAACTGATAATTGTATTAAATTAACTACAGTAATAATTGACTGTGATGAGGAATAGGATGATAAAGTATTTTAACTCCCGAATTACGACCGTTTTATGGTACACACAGTACAGTTGATTAGCGAAGTCATAAACCCTCTCGCAGTAATTTTCTCATTTTATAAGTATTGCTAGTGTGTAACAACAAAGGCAGTGCATTTAGATGGACGACACGAAACCAAAAATCATGATGAATGGCATTCGTTATTGTGTATGTACATGTGTGGTTACATATATACATAATGTACGTATGAGTAAGTACACATTTAGAAAGGAATCTGATGCAAGAGATTAATTTTATTAGTACTTTCTTTTTCAATCTAAAATATCAGAGCCCGATACTGCTTGACAGACTGAGTCAACGTTAAAACATTTTGGAAGCGTATAGGGATCTCAACTTGTGTATAATATACAATAAGCCTGTGCTACCGTTTCTTTACAAGGTAAACAAAGAAGTCTTTAGGGTTAATAAAAAGTTAGCTCTGAGCTGTTGGTTGGACGTAGTCAAGGCTTTCCAGGCGGAGTCTTTCCGCCCCTTTACTATCAAGCAGCCAGTTTTGAAATTGTTACCCGTCTGGGGCTAACGCCTCTTTAGACAGTCTCCACTTATTACGTGTTGTGGAGAAACCCGTTTTCCCCCTTCTGGTTCTGCTTGGGCTTTACTCATTAAATGTGTGTAAAGTTGAGGATGGGAACATGTTTTGGTGGCAATTGCAAGGAATCTGGCTTTATAACATGCAGACACGACAGACGGTCAAACGCTGCTCTCACGTCCACCGTCGTCTCTTTTTCAGCCTTATTTCCCTCTCTCACACACACTCTCGTCTTGACAATCATTATTTGGTTAGAGAGCAACGTGAACGTGACAGCGTCGTCATCGTCAGCAACTTTTACACACAAAACAACAACCAGTATAAACAACATTTGCGAAGGAGTCAATTTTAATATTGTGTAACATTATAAGAACTTTAGACCAACACACTCAACACTACAAAATATAATAAAGTTAGCTCAGCATTTACAGACTGGGAAAGTTATTTGAATTATTCCCAAAGGTCATGTATTAAATATTCATTCAAACGCAATCGACCTTCCCGCAGAGTAAGAACCTCTCTAGAACAAAGGTTATACTATTAGATCGTTCGGAAATCTACCGTAAAGCTTATTGTCATATTATGCTTATATATATCTAAATTTTGTGAACGGGTGGAGTACTTCAACTAACCACATTTGCATCATCGCCTGCTGTGTAAAGCAATTTCCAGTGGAATAAAATGTGACTCGTCAGTGAGAAACTACTTTTTTAATTGTTACTTTATAATTATATAACTTATATACTTTGGGACACTTTCATTCCTACTCACATACATATAGTCACAGTAAACGTAGACACTTCCAGGCGGAACATCACGGTCAGAAACAACAATAAACATACAATTGAAATAGTGAAGAAAACAACTTGAGCAGGCTAATTTCTTTGCGCTCTAAACTCTTAATGAACTATTAGGGTAAGGAAGTCTGTCATGAAAAAATGTTGTGAATTAGCTTGTCGTTCCAGTTGATGGTCGGTAATTAAAGACATCCATAAGTTGCTTTGAAGGTTACTGCGCTCGAGTCGCTCTCCACTTCATTTTACTCACTTGATGGACTTGTGTGTGAATAGCTACTTACATGTACACATTTGTGGAAGAATCAAAGTTTATTTCTTGACTTGTATCACCATACAATCATAAATTACACACCTTCCAGTCATTGTTCCTCGCAAGATTTAACCACCGCATCAACGTGCTTCAAGTATTGAACTGTTTACTTACTCTTGAATAACTTTTTTCCCAAAGAGAGGGGAGATCAGGAGCAGGAAGGGTGCGAGACACTCTATTTACTATCGCTTATACAGGTCTGTAAGTTATATCTTGAAGACATGTTTATATGTACGTGCATCCCAAAAGTTATCTTGCTCTGCTGTAAGATAATATGAAGAACGTGTCAAGACTTTGATAAAGACAGCTATAAGCTTGTGGACCTCACAAACTCTAAGCACACATGATATCTTCCTTTCAGTGGAGTTATCTTAATACGTGCAATCAGAAATAGGCTTTTATCTCAGGCGTACTAATTGTCGGGGTAATACGAGTGGCACTATATATCGATTATATATCTTGATAAGAGATAGCTGAACTTGTCTGAACATTCATCATAGCACGACTTGAATTAGCAGTGGTCGTCGATAGCAGCCGTATACTTAGCTTCTTGAACCTTTTGCTAATTTACTTGGATCAGTTGGCGGAATTTAACAAACACTGTATCATTAGCACAGACATTCCTATTTTATGTTAGGAGAGTGACTGAAAACGTGGGAACAAGTTGTCATTAAAACTTGAGACAAACAAGGTTGATCCATTTGTATACCGAAGAGTACACACAATACATACGTTGGTGGGGTCTGCTTTACATGCACGTATGTAAATCTAATGTGTACATTTCATCTCAGAAGACAAGACTCAACTTAACATTAGACGAATCAATCCGAGTGATCAAACTAAAACAGCAAAACTTGCTTCATAAATTGTGGGGAAGACTACTCAACGTCAGGACAGAAGACATCTGACTCAAGTTTTGCATCTTTCATCATTAAGCGGCACTTGTGTAGTCACAGTATAATAATTATACACTGAAAGAACAATTGGCACTATACAGCTTTTTTAGCAAATGACATCATCTCAAATTACGAATTGATTCCGCTTGCTGAAGAGGAAATTTTTCTAATAAGCTGTTCCGCAGTACAGCGATACAAATACAAGCGCCCAATGTTTTCTGCTGTTTTTCAAGGTTTACGAACATTTCAATAAGGTGAGTACCCGAGTAATCTCTCTTATATATCTTTGCTGTGTATCAGGTGTTGCCTTTCAAAATTACAGCCTACTGCAAATCTTTATTTTATACATCCGTAATATTAAATGTAGCTGAACTTCCAACATTACTTACTTCCAAACAAGTATTTTTCTTGGAACATATGTATACTATAGTATGGTAAGGCAATTAAAAAAATAACTCAAGGCACCTACCTAACTAAAAAAACTAACTAAAAAAGTTATAGGATATAAGGTAAGCTATAATCCACGTGGGCACAAAAAAAATTTGGCGAAATTCGGAGTCTTGTGAGATCATTTAAATATATAGAGAGATGATCAGACAGCGTCATGACTGTCGCCGGGGATTAAGGTGTGAGATAGTGGGATGAGTTGAAAGTGCGAGTATCAGTCTCGTTATCGATGTCAGGATTGCATATTACTTGGTATTTAAGTGTCGGGGGAAAAATGTGGACCTGAACAACAATGTTGGCATTTCTGTGCTGTTCATGACTCCAAAGCCTCAGACTGATGAGAGTTGGCTATGCGCTCCGTGGGCGAGTGTATAACCATAGGACTTATTGTACATGTTATGTTATTCCGCTAGTGAATGTTTTGATGAAGCATGTTGGACGACGGATGAGGGAGCAATTAGTTTGATGGTCTTTCTGTGTTCTGGACAGTGGGGCAATTAGGAGATGAGGACAGGTAAAAGAAACGGCCTACCTCTTGGTCTTTTTGTGTGGCCCTACCAACTTTTTCCATTAGCTCCCATTCTTGAAGGCGCCACACTTTTTACTCTCACCCAACGACCAAAACTTCCTCCACTTCCTCCTTTATACCACCAGCTTCTTGCATACAAACAAACAGTCGGACATGAGCGGGGAGCCGATGCAGTCACAGCGTCAAGGCTTAATTTTCACTTATCTTATATCTACATATATTGTAATAAAGTCACATGGATGGAATCGTCAAGTATGTACAGGTATAACAATTATTAAGCTACTGCCACAAACTCCCTCGTACTCATTCCTTTGCTTCTTATTAGCATCCAGAGTAATAAAAGCAGCATTACCATTAATTAAAATTACCTCGGCGGACAATCAAATCCAGTCAATAAACAAAGAACATTTTTTATTATTTCCATCCGGATCCGAATCACCATCATCATAATTGTTGTCTGTCTTGTAGTCAATGTGTTACCCGAGACAGATTACTTGTTTAGATTACATCCGACATTGGAAGGGCCAAGTTCACTTGACTCCACTATATAAAGTACAGATCCTTTATTTGTATCTTTATGTATGGATACATCCTTATTGCAAGACCTTGCTTTCTGTAATCCCTCCGTAACACTCTAATGGAATTCTCCTCAAGTTGTCCGCCGTGCAATGTGTCTTCATTGATTTACAATCACATGCAAACCCATTGTCTCTTTCATAAGTTCTACTCTCTCATTCTGTCATGTTCTTTAGTTCATACCTTGCTCTAAAAGTCAATCACCAGCGTTGTTGAAGGGCAAAAGTCAGACAGCTTGCTACTTAAGACAGTATTATTGTTGTGACAAACACTGGATTTGTCATTATTTCTTGCATTGTTTGGGAATTTTTGTTAAATTTGAAGGTCTTCACCTCCACGGGCATTACTCCCAATAATTCTACAGTGCATATGTACATATTAATAATAAATGACCGATAGAGTGCTTCAGTAATTATGAGATGAGTCGTTGCTGTCAGCAGGTATTGTGAATGAAATGTTCTGTACACTTAATAATAACATCGTTTGTGTTTTCCAATTATTTGTTATGAAAACCTGCAAACGTCTCGGTTACACGACACTTTCATGGGTGTGTATTACATAATTCTAGGTTTATATACTTAGAGTGCAAGTAAATCTTATTGAAATTTCAATCAAATTATTAAAGTTATTCGGCAGGTTATGAATAAATCAGTTTAACTCAAAACAATTCTCGAAGTATGGAGATGCTAATGTGGCTTGATCCCAATCATCGAGGCATGTCAAAATTGCAATTTCTAACGAGAGGTTGTTTGAGAATATACATATAAAATCCCATATACATTTTTTACGACAATTATAATGGACATGGTAGGAGCTATATAGCTAATAATCAAAATTTCCCTGTCATAGAAGAACAACTAGACGACATGTCACTGACTAGTTTTATACACACATGTAGGTATATACTACGTCTCGAGCCAAAGCTTTGAAAGTCACGCTAACATCCCATAAGAGGAATTCGGAATATTTCTTTGAGAAAGAAAAGAGGAACGAGAACAAGTAGAACTGTATGCGATTGCGGTGTTGGGACTGGGACGAGTCGAACGTAGGGAAGCAGACAAATGGATGAAGGTGGCACGCCCTTATTAACAACTTGAAAAATGTCATAAAACTCTTGAGGCATTGTTCCTTTTGAAGTCGCGTGCCATCCTATCATAATAACAGTACATATACACAAGCTACATAATACAAGATGGATATTCCATGCTCGGTGTCACCCATCACTTGTACATTTCGTTACAACCAAACCTTAATCCACATGTCAAAAACCTGCACCCATGCATACCTACTTGAATCCAATGTGAGTCCTGTAGTATACCATTTGGGTCTAAAGAGGTAGTAAAAGGCGGGCAGTCAGGAATGGATCAAGTTGATGAAGACATTTATCAGCGTACTTATATACAATGATCACCGAACATGCATAAATCAGTAAAGTTGATCCCAAAAGACATAAATCAGTAAAGTTGATCAAGACGCATAAATCAGTATCTTTAAGGAAATCGTTGTCAAAGTGTCGCATTTTTAGAAATAATTACTCTACTTATTGCGGTTTAAAGTATTAGTTTTTGTTGAATTTCGGTGTGGAGCATTTGAGCATTGAGCTCTTTTTTATCATCTTCACGCTGATGTCCCTATTATTTTAAGTATATAAGTTTGTCTATAATTTTCAGTCGTATGCGTTTTCTTATGTGCGTGTGAAGTATTGTAACTATGTAGTTGTGCTGTAAAAATAGGTAGTTAGTTTGGTATTTGGTTCATTTCATATAGGTATGCATACTTTTTCTGCTGCTATCTTCGTCTTCACCTTCATCCTCTTCTTTTCTCTAAGTTTCACTTCAGTTTTATTTAAGTTTTTGAGGAAAAATTGTCTTGGGCACACATGGGAAAGGGTTAATGATGAACATTTGTTCGTGTCTCATTTCATGTCCTACAGTCTTACTATATGTATGTACTATCTTCTTTACTCTACATTGTTGTTGGATGTGTATATATGGGCACGCGACCTGGACAACCCCGTGCGCGGGACGGAACCTTTTTCCATGGGTTCACATGTTTTGCAGCACAAATTATTGTTGTAAATATACATATAGTCAAGATACAATTATTGGAGTCGTTTGAAAGTATTTATACATAAGGTCCTTTCGGAATGAGTTGCATTGGAAAGGCGAGAAGTTTCTAAAGACTTGTAAGTTGTAAGTAGCATTCTCGACACTTAAAGGATACTTTTTGACACTTTCCCACTTACTCCCAAGAAATATATGATTTCTGCCTTGTTGGTTCTCCACTCTGGAATTCTCCTAATGACCTTTCAACAGAGTCACCATGGACAAATCTTTGGGTGGAATTACCTTTTGCTCACATTCCACTCCTTTCCCATATGCCAACTTTAATGAGGCTCAACACACACATCTTTATTTAGATGCAGTCTGCCAAAAAGGATGTATGTATATAACTATTCAGGGTATATATCCTATGTGGATGAGTATGCGTAAAGGTATGGAGTCAATTATTTCTTATGGGTCGCTTTGTCCAATAATTTGGTGTATTTTTTTGTTCTTTATATTCTCCGAATCCTTTCAAGTTTTCTCAAACAGTTTCGCATGTTTTATTGAATCCTCTATAAATCCTTTGGGAATTGCCATTAATGTCAGACCGAATTCCGACTTGCACTTGTTTCATTATCAAAAAAGAGTTTTTCTTCCGGATGGAACCTGCTGTACTAGTATACAGCAGGCAGTACTATAGAGTGTGTACATGTTTCTTTGGGAGGTTTACACATCTTGGCGAAGTTACCACGCGTCGTATTGCATGCTGAACTGAGTAATCAGTATATCTAGACAATTCAAAATCTAGTCCAATTATTCAATCGAAATTTATTATAGGTACGAAATTCAATGGGAATGATCAAGTGTGTCGATGCACGCTGCTGCCATTAAAAACCTAAAGCAGAATGATCCATTTTTTACAGCTTTTTGTTTTCCATCCAGCTTCTTTACATGTTGTATGTATGGGATAATTTTCCACGCTTCTGACTTGCAACTATGTTAAAGAGACTTTCAGTGTAATTTAAAACCCTCTGACTTCCACAAATCTTCCAAGACAATCTTTTCACTTTGCAATACTAACAACGCATACACAGTATCAATATGCATGTTAATGTGAACTTCAGTGCAGTGCTTGACATCGCCGTGAACTACAAGTTCGGGAGCAGCAGATGTAATAAGCACAATTGTAATTATGTATGTTTGTCAGAAGAATGGGTTTTTCGGGTTCATCTAAGTATGTGGATATATCTAAGGGATGGGTTGGGGAAGGCAGTGAACTATTCCCCTGTAATAAATAGCCTGTGGAAGAATTCGCATAAATTTCCTTCGCTCCTCTTGAAGACGCTCCCTTTTAATTAAGACGCTGTCGTCTAAAGGAAGAGGAGGATGGACTTACCTATACATTTTCTCAGCAGAATTCAAAAGAATCACACCGCAAAAATTGTAACCTAGTATGCATAACATTTTAGGAAAACAAAAGAAAACAGCTCTACCGCTATATGTATTTTGGTAGAATTTATCATCATGAAAGAACTTTGTGTAATCGATGTCTTTATGAAAGAATTCATCAGTTTTATTCATGAGTGCGGTATTAATATGATAAAATATTGTTCTACGAAATGTAATTGTTGAGGTATATTTACTTAATGCAATATCGAAAATACACTAAATATTATATAAAATGAGTAATTAGTACATAATGGTGACAGCAGTGGCTTCTTCCGTAGGCAAATCGTCTCTTGAAGCAACTCCAAAATACTTAATACAATAAAATAATTATTGAGGATAGAAACTAACGATTTTTATTGGAAGTTTTTTCCATGTGCTTTCCAATGGTCATTTTTCTGGCAGATCTGAAAAAACGTTGCAGATTAGAAATAACAATTGTTTATATCGAGTATATTAGATTCTGGAAGAGGCAAATATTTGTTCGAAAATTATTTAAGAAGGTAGAATAACATGTTTTCATGAAAATGTTTAAGGAAAGAAAGAAAGAATAATTCGGAGTCAACTTACTTAGTTTTGCGCTGTGACTTTGATTTATTCGAAGAAATGTGGATGTCACTCTGTGTAAGGGACTGGGAGGAAATAGTATGATGATTCGTTAATGACTCTGGTCTTCGTAGAGTGGTAGTAACTCGAGGCTTGAAGCGTGGGCGACTGTTGTAAGGTACAGACACTTTAGACTCTCCAAATACAGGTGAAATGTGAGACTGGAGTGCAAAGATTTCCTTAAGCTCGAGGATTCTGGATGGTACGACTATATCTGTAAAGTCCATGCTATCCATTGTAGTGAATCTAATGTATTTCAACATGTGGTCTATCATTTGTCGCTTGTTCTTCCCTGTTGTCTTTAGTCCGCGGCGCTTGCATTGTGCCGAGCCCCACCTTCAACAACAAGTTCCAACAATTGGACATATGTACAAACAATTGACATACAAAGAGTTTCGTTTGCTTCAAACGAACAAGAATACTAATTTTGTACACAGCTATCATAAAGGTTTATTACTTCACTAAAAACTGGAATAATTCGACTTCTTCTATGTTTAAATGATCCCGTGTTAAAATTCGCGTCATGTTATGCTCATGCAAGTGCTCCACGTGTGCTGCCAACACTTTGCAAGTTTGCTCCTCAATTATTTTCCAACAAATTGGCACAATTCGAGTGAGCTCAATCGAGTTAGTAGATACTTTCAGGGCTTCAAAAACATTTTCTATGGAGATGATGTTCAACACATGATTGAGGATCGACTCTTCTAAAAATACTACTTGATACTTTTTAGTAGCGTAGAATATTTCTAAAGCTAAGGAAAGGCTCAAGTCTGGTGGAAATTCATTTGTGTACATTGCCTAGAAATAAAAGTATTCCATTTTCATCTTCTCTCAAAAAATAAAGTATGCAGTAATATGTTCTCATGCATCTATAATACTTTAATAATATTTTTACTCACTTTAATAAACAATTCGAACGCCTCCTTCGAATATTCAGGCTCATATAAAATGAACTTATTGGACTGGACAAGTAGTGGTTTCTCTTTAGAGTCATAAAACAAACTTTCAAAGATATAACTTGCAGAACAGAGAATGATCCGATGTGCTTCAACTGGCTCTTGACCGTGGCCCACGTGAAACATTACGTCAGTATGAAGTTTCTTGTCACATAGGCATCCTGAAATGTGAGTATTGAGTATCATCGTTTTAAAAAGTTACGTATATGGCAAGACCTACACTAAATATTTCTAAAGCATTGCACGACATATATACATCCTAATGGGTAAAATGCCTTCGCGTAGTCACATCACAGACTATGTGACATTAGTGACTTCCTTGATGATCGGGCAGTAATCATTAATTAAAAGTTAAGAGTCTACGATTTTAAAAGCCCTCACTCATCAAACTACTGCCGACCAACTTTTTCTTTTTATGTTGTTAAATGTTATGTGTATGTCGTTATGTTACCTAAACGCTGCTTCAGTAGAGGTAGACAGCGGAAATCTTCCAGACTGGAGTGACTGAATGATTTGCGTGCGACAGGGGACGAAATACTAGTTTTCTCCATTTTTTCCACCTGCACATCCTCACTTTCGCTCGTTGACGACGACAGCTCACATGAGGTGGAAGAGACTGTAGAACCGATCCCCAGGGCCATTATTATTTTATATAGAGATGAATTCTAACACCACCACCACAATCAGTCAATGATCCGAATTTTAGCTTTCCTATTACAATTGCCGTTTGTTGTTGATTATTCCCTGATGACTTGTTTATATTCCTTAAAGAAAGAAGAACATAAATTTTGGCTTTCTACTGTCTTGGATTTGGTCAAACGTTAATGTTATAAACATGAAGAAGACGAAAAGCACAATATTTATTGAACTATATTCACTTGGTTGGTGGGATAGTTGATTTACTGATACAAGTTGTAGTTAGACATGAGATGCAATTGGATTAAAAGTAAAAAGTAATGTAGGTATTGTATTGAAGTTAGTATACATAATGCTATGCTACATTAACAAAATAAAATCTCTACTAGCCTGTTAGCTTAGCTGACCAAATTCTTCTGATTTTAAATACATATATGAAATTTTGAAATTTTCTTTCTCATGACCATCATCATAGCGCAGCGCGTGCGATGCAAATACGTTGCTAGTTGCTTCCCGATTCTCGATGTTCCTACGTTCTTATGTTCCTATTTTTGTGTCCGGGTCATTTATTTATGGATTAAAAAAATACCACGAGTAATGAAAAGTATTTTATTTGCATTTTCTAATAATAATGTTAACCTGTTGCTGTAGTAACCACCGGCAAAGAATATAAAACACTTGCGATACTCAGGCAGGACATACCAATTTCCAGTACAGATACTATACTACTTCTAATAGTCACTATGAGCTTGCGGCAACGTCTTCAAATCTTACTGATGATTACTGCACTACAATACGGAGACCAAACTAAAAGCGAAAGCATTGAAGTCCCTGAATTCGCATGCAATAAATTATTACATATCATAGCATTATTTTCAATCACTCATTTTTTATACTTTTGGAAGATATTGAAAACTAAAAAATGTCTACATCATAAACAATGAGTATGTGTATATTACAACATATTAGGCGGGCAAAACATGTCCAGGATCATGGGGCACCGCAGGTACGTAAATCGGGCCTCAAATTGTTATTACTGTACAACCTATTACTAGAAGGGTGAAGCAAGTGCCTCCATGATTTGCACATACAGTGGGTGTGCACGATATTCTGTTGTCACGAACAACAAATAGAAATGCATTATTAGTACATTATAACATTACAACTATACATATACACAAACGAATTTGCACAACACATAGTGGCTGAGATATGATGCATAGATTTATCAAAGTCATAGTTTTGCCAACGAATTAACGTTACAAATTCACAGTATGCGTAGTCATTATTTCAATCAGCCAACATGGACTCTAGGGATCTGGGCGACGAGAGGAAGATAAGAATAAAACTTATGACACGCAGGAAAGATTACAGATATGTTAATTTGCTCACCATTCATTCTCCATAGGTTGCTTTGCGTGTACATTATACACACATATACATTCCAACCGCTTTATAATCCTTCCTGTAGCTACTTTAGCTCGTTCGCAAAAGTAATTTCATACGTCTGTATGATAAATGTGCGATGAAAACCTAATGCAAGAAGATGAAAGCTTGAAGATTTTCATTTCTAGTTAAGCAAAACTTATGTGAGGCGACATTGCTATACATATTGTACATACGAAACGCATAAAGCATAGAAAATGAGTTCATAGACTTGTGGAACTAAAACTGGTTACTATACTTTTTACCAGAAAATTAGCAAGCTTATCATCTAAATTGTGTTTATCATGTTAGTTGCATTCGGTTATCATGTTAATTGCCTTTCGTATAGGTGATCACAACCGTAAATACATAACTTTTAATAATTATATTTCCCACCTGATGACATTTTATGACTTTCTGCTTGTCTGCTATTTATATTTACATTAGGAAACTATAGGCATTGTAGTTTTTTACGGTTCTTAATCATTGTGTATCCCAAATCTGCAATCAAAAGGAAGTGTAAATTGCTAATGTTTTTACAACTATCAGTTCATCAGTGTAGTGCTTATGATTGGAACCATAATAAGTTGTATAATATACAGGATGCCAACTCTAATCATACATAGTAATTAATTCCCTCATTAATTTGAACGTCCTTGATGTCTTCACACAAAAGAATTTTTATTTCAGTAATAATTATTACTAACATGATGTTGTGACTAAAATAACATTATTCCAAATAGCAGAGTATAGCTGTAGTTCTGGTTGGACATGGATCTACAATATCCTCCCCGTAATCCCTCCAGAGATAGAAAATTGCATTCTGAGATCAAATTCATTAAATTGCAGCAAGATATTGGTCGGTGATCTCAATTTGTTAGATTAATATATTTTGAGTATGTATTATGCATTTTGGGCGTTTGGTCATATCTCTAGTAAAATATCGTCCTCTTGTTTTAACGATTGCGAGAGCGTTTCTTGCTCCTATGGAAGCCTCTGTCAATAAAAACGACAAATTTATTAGCCAAGTTAATCTGAATTTATGTAGGTATGAATTAATTAGCTTTCACAAAACAAAAACAAATGCGATAGCATTTAAAAAATAAAATTATAAATAAAAGTTAAATTCGATATTTCATAAAAGGACGCAAAACTAAGTAAAAGTTTAGAAATCTCTGATTCAAACTTTCTTCTGATGAAGTACATAATATAATAATAACCTGGATCTCCTTTCATAATTAGTGCTAGAAGGATTTGATGTAGAGCTTCTTGCCCGATTGTCAGTATTAATATCGAAACTTCCCGGCATCATGGAATACTTATAAGTTCTATTCTTTGTAGGGAAAGTAACATTTGATTGAGCCTTGTCCGTCGAAGAAATGTACGTCAGTATCTGAGCAATTTCCGCCGTAGTTAAAATTTCCGTCGGTACGACTTGATCTGCAAACTCGGATGCAGTCATTGTTGGAAATCGAATGTGTGGTAAAAGAGTTTCGAGAACTTCTCTTCTATTTGCTTCAGTTTGCTCCAAGCTCAATCTTTCGCATTCTTGATCTGCCCAACTGCCATTTAAATTTAAAAATTAACGAAAGTATTCTGAGTATAAAATTGCATTTAAAGTTGATGCATTACTCAATAATAATGTGGAACAAATCCAATTCTTTTATATTAAGCCCATCATTCTGAATGAACTGAAGGAGTGTATCCCGGTTGAGATAGGAATAATGGAACTTGAGAACCTCGAGAGAGTGATCTTCGATGTACTCCTTACAAACAGATTCTAAGCCAGGGAGTTGATACTTCTCAGCTGCTTCTTTAACAGCAAAAACACTATCGAAGGATACATTACCGCATAGATAAATCATGCACTCATCTTCTAAAAGCCTCATGGAATATTTCCTTGCGGCGTACAGCACATCCAAGGCTAATTGAACTTCTCCCACAGCTAACTCATTTTTATATGCGAACTGTTCAGAGAGGGAAAAAGAGAAAAACCAGAAATATAGGTATAGACTTCTTGGAGTTTTTCAAAGCTGTTGTTTGAGTGCAATAAATAAATTCCGCATGTCAAGCATTCATGTTCAGCACAAGGTAAAATTGATCGTTGCCATATCGTACAAGATTATACGGAACGGCTTGCATATGTATAGAAAATGATATGTGTATCTATTTTTTAGTAACTTTCTACTATAAAATTTTGTATTCATAGTTTATACCTACTAGCAATAGCAATAGTGAGATTTACACTTCTGAAAATGAACTCCTCCGTGTATTTACCTGCAGTAAAATCCTAAAGGCTTCAGGTTTGCAGTCCGTTATCGCTACACAATCTTCACACTTGATAGTTCCATAAAACATGGCGGAAAAAACTGGACTGGAGATCGCCAAAATTAGCTTATGTGCTTTGAAGCGTCTCGAGCTTTTCTCTTCGCCAACAATAAATGTCACGTCGGCAAAGATGTCCGACTCGAATAAACAACCTAATACACGTAAAATACATCTGTATAGATTCGTTCGTGTCTAATAAATTGATAATAAAGAGTGTGCCACACATTCAACACCAGCTATGCAAACATTGTTAAGTGTAAATAATGCATCTCCTTTGCTTTATAATAATGACCAAAGACAGGCATCATCATGATTGGCACAGTAGTGGCCACCTTTGAATTTGGTTAATAATCCTGAAGTTGTTTTAATCTGTATGCATAAGTTGGAAAACCAATTTAAAATGGATTCTTAGCAATAATGAAATCATTGGCAGCAATAATCAATTCTTCTGTGACAGTAGTCAATACTTCTGTAGCAATAATAATAATTCAAATATTACGATGCAAATGTTTCTATCTAAGTACCTTAAATTCACTTATATATTTAGATGTTTAGGGATATTATCCTTCAAATACGTTTAGTAAAACATGATCTAAGTGTAGACTTGCTTATCTGGGATTGGTTCTAGCATAGCATCGTAAAGGTTTATAGATATCATATCCATGAGAAAAAAATGTTTTAAGCTTTAAGCAGTACAATAAATGCTAAAGTGTTAAGTTAAGATAGATTACTTTCATACCAATTCGCTCGGTGAGGGACGCTAGGTAGTTGGAGTGGATTGTTGGTGATAATGGTTGACTGCGGTCACTTTGGAGAGCACTGTGAGACATGGAATCCTTATTTGTGGTTGACATGATTTGCAAATCTTCACTGAGGTTTGCACTTGATAGACTATTGGAAACTGGACTGGCTAGATCATTATTAAACATGTTGACTTTAATTAGGTTGTAATGTATTTTTGTATCTTATTAGTTTACAAGTTAACTGAATCTTCTGATTACGGTCAATATGCATATACTTAGACTACGTTTTCGCTTCCATCGCCAATTTGGTCAACTAGAAATTCCTACTGATTTATGTATCTCGCATATTTAGGCAGTGAAATTTTCGTGACAAGTAGTGTTTTATTAGTTTATAAAAAGGTGAATATTAGATGCTACAAACTTGACTACTACAGGTCAAATACACATATCCAATATCCATTCCATATCTTATTGCAAATATTAATAACATTAATAGCTGTAAAACTTTTTAGCCTCTCATCTTGACATTTTACTAGATATTATTGTGCTGTTGTTGTATTTTGTACTTTTGAAGTGCGGTGTGTAAGCTACATTCTCCGACAGGACCACTCATATAATTACCATAGCGATCTGCTCAGATCTAGTGCACATACAAACGATAGCAACCTACTAGGTAAATGTACTTCTGAGTTGTCTTTGGGCACGAACAAGTTGATAATTTAGCTCAAAATCATAGAGACATTTAAAGTATCCATGCAAATGGTATTTATTAAATTAATATTTGCTTTATATTTTAGGTGATCTGAAAAATTTCTTGTGGGGTACGCTGTAGCAGTTGCTGTTATTGGCGTTGAAAAATAACAGGGCCTAAGAAACATATACGCAATATGAATTCAAGAGGCTTTTCCTTCTCTCACCATCACCATCCACACATGGGTCATGGACAGTTGAACAACTCGTCCACATCTTCCCCCAATTCCGGAGATAACGTGAACCTCAGTACAGAGAGTTTCTGGTCTGCGGGTCAAAGTCATCACGGACACCACTCATTTGGTTGTGGGAACTCACCGATCTCATCCATTGCCATGACTTCTTCCACATCGACGACCAGCCCTGCCAATAGTACGAACAGCTCCGGCTCCGTTGGTTCTGGTGGTGGAGGGAATACTTCCTCAGGTTGCTACTCACCCTCCTACTTGTATCCGTACACAGGAGCGATGTGGAGACACCATTATGATACGACACTGTCAAGAACAGCAGCTCATCATTATGGTGAGTATACAGGTTTTATTTAAATTTTTTAAATCTATTGATTGAAAATACCTTTTCTAGACCTAAAGTGCCATTAGACATTACATTAAAAAAGCCATCTATAACAAAGTGTAGACCCTTGTCTGCTCAAGTGAAGACATATTTACGTATGTATAAGTACAAAATGTAGTACCAATTTTTAGTCGACGCTTTTTTACAAATTTATGAGTGGCATTTTCTGGTTGAATTTCTAAATCTAATGTTTTTCAAATGGATTTCAATGTATTAGGTGGTATACTTTGCATAATATTTTGATAGCAGAGATGCTAAAAGCCATTAAAAGTAAGCAGTTAATGGAGTGTAAGCCGAGATTAGAAAGGAAAGGATTCTCTTGTCCTCATCTTTCACTCCACTTTTCAATTAGAATCCCATTAGATTAGCCTCTTCGTCATTTCCATCTCACTAGTTGATTGACACTTAAACCCTATGATTTACCTTAGCAGACTTGTTTTCTTTCTAGGGAAACTACACAACGAGGGGTAGGTTCGGCTGTACTTAAAGAGTATACAATAATGATAAGTCAGTGAAACAGTTACAGCATAAGGTACATCAAGTCAAGAGATGACTTCTAGGAGACACATTCCTTCAAAGGGTAAAATACCTTGTTGCGCAAAATGCTTCTCAGCCACCCTTTAGTTTCGGTATTCAATGTAGTAGGTATATGACATGAGTTTTGTCCTTTTAGTTGTTAGTCATTGACAGAAAAGTGAATAGTTCTCTTTGGTGTATGCTAAAGACTACGGAGTGTACACATAATAGCTTTATATCGGAGTACTTAAAAACGACAGGGACGAGGGAAACACGCAGTGATTATTTTGTAACCAAGTAAGGTCGTAGAAATGGTAACGTATTGCGTATGTACATGACAGGGGTGCATAATACATATCTATACACACAACCTATACCTAGTATGTAGATATATAGAGTAAGCATATAGAAGTGAGCAACGTATTAGATTTTAGTTAAAGTGAAGTGTGCAAGTCTGCCGGAGTTCTAGTAAGTTTTGTGAGTGAGAGAGAGTGAGTGTTCGATAAAGGCAAGACATTCCATTTGGTTATTGGAAGAGGTAGAATAGCTCAAGCAGGACGGTTTTATCACCTAGGAGAGATAGCAAGCGATGGTAGGTTAATAGGCAAAAAATTCTACCCGGATGCCATTCCATTACCCGCCTATCTCCTAACAACTTGTGAATTTTTTCCCCGTATGACAGACATGAGTTCGGGATTCTGTACCACGCCCAGCTTTCCTGCCACCGCCCTCAATCATCACCATCACCACCATGCTCATCATGCAGGTAGCTTGCAACACAATGGTGGAGCACCCCATCATCATCACGTTGGTGGTGGGGGGAGTGCAGGCGGCGGGATGGGAGCCAGTAGTCCAGCCGTGGGACTCACAGCTGCCGCCGTTCTGGACACAACATGTTTCCTTGGACCTGGCTGGACACCAGCCGGGATCAATGAAGCCAGAGAATGTGTAAATTGCGGAGCAGTGTCCACTCCACTTTGGCGACGCGACGGAACTGGACATTACCTCTGCAATGCTTGCGGTCTTTACCATAAGATGAATGGAATGAACCGGCCGCTTATCAAACCGTCAAGACGAATGGTAAGTATTATATCAAAAGGAACAAACCCATTTCAATGTTATGCAGTTACATAGTTTCGTTTGTTACATATGCATTTGTGCGTATATTCCTTCAACACTTTAATTTCTCTCCGACTATATCACATACCCTATGCACATAGTAAGTACATTTGTACATTACTATAGATTATTAGACAAGTCTGAATTTGTTTTTCAACCCTCTCTCGTCCCAATCGCATGGATTCTGTACCGTACATATGTATACATTAGGTTGCATGTAGTCTTATGTAATGTAGAAGGACGATAGTAGAGATAATGTTTGTGTGTCATGTTGTAGGCGACGTCGAGACGACTGGGTCTTTGCTGTACAAATTGTGGCACCACCACCACCACTCTCTGGCGGCGCAATAACGACGGTGAACCGGTTTGTAACGCGTGTGGTTTGTACTTTAAACTCCATGGAGTCAACCGACCACTGGCCATGCGAAAAGACGGGATCCAAACGAGAAAACGGAAGCCCAAATCCAAGATATCACAGGCGGCTAAGAGTCTTATTGCACCTCATAACAATCCCAGTTCCAATAACAACAATACTAACATTAGTAACGGGACGCATCTCATCTCGCCCCATCATGGCAGCCCCCAGTAATATTAACTCCGTCAAAAGGTCCTCTCAGTAAAACTCTTTGAGAACTCCGCAGTTTTAGGATTGTGCTTCACGAGTGCAATTAAATAATAACATCACACAAACACTCATCGAATATGTATTAGGTCCTATTATTCCTTTAAACTCGTATGTACGTAGTTTTACATAACTAGAATGAGTGCAAGTATACCCGATACATATATACTTACTTTATAAAAAAGCCAATGAATGAATCTCATTTAGAACCCCGGTCACATACTCATCTTGTCCAACGATGTTTTAAAAAAGAGTAAATTTGGGAAGTAATGTGTATTCCACCACCGGAATAGTATCTTCCACACATACAATAGATATATATCTACATGAAACAAACCCAGTGTGTTTTGTACTTTATTTAAATTGTTAATGTGTATTATATTAGTCAGGAGAAGCCATGTTTTGCGTAAAATAGTAGTAGTTTGGCTTTAAGATACCATCTTAAAGTGAAGTATAAGTAGTAATATACGATTTTAATTTGATATCGTTTGAACCATATATGTGCAACATGTTATACGTACACTCGAGACTATCAATAATTATTAATTTTTTTCTGTTTTAACTTTATTTTGTAGAGTTTAGATTGTTTAACTCGTTTATTTGTATGTAGGTATGTTGTATCTATATACGTGTAATATGTGTAGATAGAGACAAAAATACACAGATTAAAATATTAATTATTAATTTATTACCTTGTTTTACACGCGCTTGATATTGCATAAGTATGTATAATTATGTAGGTTTCCATAATTTAACATTTACAAGTACATAAGTATATTACGTATATGTATTTTCCTATGCAAGATATAATCATATATGTGATGTATATATTATATTTAATGACTCCCGATTTTTGGTATAATTATTAGTTAACTAGTAATTGTATATGTTTAATTATAAATTTTGTCTATATTGCATTTTCAACCAATAAGCTCTATCTTGTTACGATTTAACTGAGGTTTTAAAAAATTCTGTACTAATATTGTAAATAAAGGACGACTGTATGCAATACAATTAATAATATATACGTATTTGAATCTTTATTAAATTTTGTTATTGCTGTTTTATAGCGGGGGAAGTTATGTTTATTGAAGTTTAACCATCAATGTCTCCATTGTTAGATTTTGACTGTTCGCAGTTTATTTGCAGTATTTTTACAATCAACTAGTTGCTTAGTTTTTTTTTAAATAATACGAATTACATTTCTGGAAACACAAAATGTATAAAATGCTTCACTACAATATCACACTCAGGTGGCAATCTAATGTATTTAAGTAATGTTGAGTTGTAATTTAAATGAACGTGAAATATATAAATTATTTCCGACAAGTCCAAGGTGCAATCATTGATGTATTGATTTTTTTGTTCATTTTTGTAAAAACTTTTCTACGACATACTGGATATATTCTCATTGAAAAATTTGTTACTCACCAAAATTGACATAAATTTTGTGAATAGCTATCGATTAGAGTAGTAAAACGGATGGGAGTTCTTCCGAAAAAAATGTGTGTGCATGTTTGTAAATCTGTCATGTCTGCAATAATGCACTTAAGCTATAACACATATAAACAATAGGAATCATGGCATAATAAATGTGTTAAATGGATGAGTAAAGAGCTCGCTTTACGGAAAATATATATACTGTAGGAAAGGACCATATTATAATGTGAGAGATGTATTGCATTCAAAGCATAAAACATGTCTAATGAGGTGAGCAGCTTGAAAGATGTAGAGAGGAAAGTTTCCCGAAATTGGCTTCACTTTAATTTTATATAGATATATCTAAATAAAATGTAAAAGCTACTCGATGTGTTCTACTATATTTCTTTTTGTTGCTTCTTCCTTTTTATGCTTCCCTTCTTGTTCATTTCATGTAAGTTGTAATTGGGTTAGATACATACTGTCGTGTTTATGAGTATAGCAAAAGAAAGAGCCGAAGTTCTTTACATGTATAATATATTGGACCGGCGGTAAATCCCGCAGTCATGTCTGACAACCAATAAGCTAATGTGTACATAATAAAAGTTGATTTTTGAATTCCGTTTAACTTCTTTGCTTGAGAGTTAACATGGCATCTGGGTTTTGTTGTCGGTGAAGTTCTCCAACTTAAACCCTAAAAGTTTGTTTATTTTCAGCCACGCGATTCATCGGCACCCTTGCTCACATACATACCTACCCATGTACTTTTGCTCCAATATGCTCTAACGTTCTCGATTAAGTGTGTATAGGAGAACCCTTTTAAGCATCCAAAGGACGTAGTATTTGGTCTCATTTAACCCTTTCAGCCTCTTCGATCTTTCATGCACTTGTTATTCATCCGCATATGAAATAACATTACCGCAATAAATTCACTTGCCAAAAATCCATTAAATTCTTATATATATTGGCATGAGCCTTCTGTTCACTCCAACCTTATCATCTGCTTATTGTTAACGTTGCAGATGCCCTTTTAAAAATTCCCTATAAACAAACATGCTATACACAAGCCCATCAAATATGAATTATCGCCCTGTGCAGTCCTGCTGCCATTTTATGGTAACTTATTTTACGGTTTTTATTCTAATTTTTGTATTTATCATTTGCATTGTACATTCTTGGTTCATGCTGTATTTAAGTCTCACAACGAAATCAAGACACTGGAGAAGTTTCCATCCGATACGGATTCGAAATTATCCTTTCAAAAAATCTGAGTAAAAGCAGTGGATAATCTTGGAGACACTGATAATGTTTTTGTTAAGGACACGAAAATCGCATAAGCATGAAGAAGATCAGCATAAAAAATACATCAGAAACGTTAAATAAATCTGTCCTGTGACCGTATACTAACAGAACGTAATGAATCCACGTAAGAATCCTATTGTCAGATATGACATATCCGGGTACCAGATTAATAACATTTTATTATTACATTGAACACTGAATACGTGATTTACTACCGTAATTATTGAAAAGATATGTAGTTATGCATTACAAACATTTCTTGAAAAATAAATAGGAAAACTCGGTAGCTAATGCATCGGTATTCATATGCTGATAATATAGATAAACAGGTAAAGATCTTTACCGATTATGTCTGTTTAGGTACTTTTTCTGATAATACCTATTTTGGGATTGTCAGCCATTATATACAAGGTCAATATCTGCTCCACAATACCGATATTTTGGAGCAGCTCAATAACAGTTTAAATACATAGTATGAAGTATGAACTGTACAGTTATAATGTTATGAACGCCGAGATGCAAAATTGGCTTCGTTTTATTAAATCTTAGTGGTACCATCTCTTCCAGTCAGAAACAATAACATTAGTGAAAGTCTGCCGCCCTTATTTAGATCAGCCAGAGAAAGACGTAGCCAAACCCTTGCCAGGTGATTGTTACGAAAACCTCATGTTGAAAAATAATTAAGGTGGTCAAATTAATTTACAAAGGAAAAAATAAATTATTTTCTTTTCCATTTGTTCGTAATCAAGTCGTTAGGACGAGGAACGAATGTGGGTGATCAGATTGCAGAATACCAAAATTTCAATGAATATTTTCACTAGACATAATTTTGGCAACAAAATTGACCACAATTTAATTCGTGGTTATTATTACTGATAAATAATTAGTTTACTACCATTTTACCAAGCATGACATGGACGGGTTTGGGTTTAAAATTCAAAATTCTACTAATTTAACATAGTTGTAGCGTACAATCTTATAGGGATACACTGAATAATATTTGTTTACGCGTCAATTACATTTGATGCAATCACTGCCATCTACAAAAGCATTCCCATCTGCTTTCGGTATGTGTAGGAATGGGAAATATACGACCATATTGAAAAAGCTTTTTAACATGTTTTAGTGAAAAAACGAGATGATAAATGCTGTCATATTTAAAAAAAGAAGTTCTTTCATTTGTTTCCGGAGTACATTATTTGAATTTTGTAATTTATTGCACTCATGTTTACGGCAGGAGAGCAGCAATGAATTTCTGAGTTGACACTTACCACATTTTGATAGGACTGTGTGTGTTGGCCATCTGCAGGAGATCAAAAGCTTTCAGCATATTGTGTTCTTGTTACATTGTTGGTAGGAAGAACTCGTGTCGCTTATTGTTAAAGCAGTGTTGAGGTGTGAACGTGTTTGGTACTTATAATAAAAACAAGGTGCAGTAACTATACAGATACAACTAACAGTATACAACTACACTGACGAACGAGAAATTGACGCTGATTGCTGCTTGACGAGTAATTAAAAATCAACAATCATATAATTTATGACTGCTGCTTCTTATATACTTATTCATAATTTGGTAAAATCTGGAATGCAGTTGGAGGAAATGAATTCTATGCTTATCATTATACGAAATGACCAATTGTAATAGAAACACCAGTAGTTCGATGCTCTTTACCACCTTGATGTGTTTTTATATCCTCAGCAGCTTCTATCTATAATATGTCGGCCAGAAATCTACGTTTTATATTTTAGTGTGCTTTGATGATAATTGAGGGAAATAATTGATCTATTACAGATACATACATCATGTACTTATTTTGAATGTCGATCCATAATAATCACAGTTTCATGTGAGGAATCCTCATTGTAGAATTCTTAATTATGTACGTTCGATTAAATTTGTCGGCCTGAACCTTACAACTTTACCATTGCTACAGTGTCGGAATGCCCCACTTGTATGCATTTGACGTGTTTTTAATTTGGATGTTGTTAATTACTATTACTGTGTATGCTAGAGAGAAGGACAACAACCAATTTTGGCTGGTTGGAATTCTGAGCTGGTGATAAGAACTTCCCCACAGCTAATTGTTAAAATTTACTCTGATGAACGTTATTATTATGCTGTTCGTTCGTGCAGATAATGAATAGAAGAGTTGATTGTTAAATTTGAAGGATATAGCTGCAATTTTTGTGCTTTAATAAATATTTAGTATTAAATTATTATTATCCAATGCATGTAAATAATTGCGTTTTAATAAAGTTAATACATATAATTATGTCATTCAACGTCCATTATAATATTCACATAATTAAAATTTGTTATTTGCACGACCCATACAGTAAACATATTAATTGTAATAACGCTACTGTATAGTTCTATATGTACCTTATAAAGAATAAATGTATATATATTCGTCATAAGCAAACTTAGTGAAGTGAAATATGTTATGTAAAAGGATAGAAATAAAAATGTATTACAATAACAAACATGATCTACACTTGTCAAACATGATGCGGTGTTGTATAAGAGATGAATAAATATAAAAGTATGATAAAGCCATATACGATTAAAAGAATCCTTGGATAACGGTTCTAACAGTAATTATCTTAACATTTTTAATAATAAAATTACAAAATGGTACTAATTAATCCTCGGTACTCGTTTTCTTAACGTAATGGAATGTAGAAATAATATTTGTTCGATTTCAGCAATTGTGATCAAGCCAAGCCTGAATATCGGTACAATGCTAACATGACATGATTAGACCATCCATGACGTAACAACACGACCGCAATCACATCACAGGTTCATTTTTTACGAGATTATTATATGAATGTTAAATAGACCTACTGACTTGGCACAAAATTATGTGTTTCCTTCGAGATTGAGTTGTTATAAAAGACTGGTAGCATGTCAAGTAGCAATGAATTTCTGACAAGAATGTGCAGCAATAATTACAATAATCGGATATGTCATGCATACGATTAAGGATATTATCGAGCAATGAGGACTAATAACAAGTTTCTGAAAAGAAATTTGGACCGACATGTACCTTATAGTATAAACAAACAAATAATCTGCGCCAATCCATCAATCCGTCCATGTGCAATCTTAATAAGTGTGCATTTTAATGCAAGCCCTGATACTAAAGATGATGCAACCTAAGAAAATCAATTCACTTCCAAAACATTTAAGAAAATTAAGAATAATTTGGGTTACGAGGAAATTAATACTATACTTACATTGTTCCTCTTGTTTTGATAGTCCACAGCACACATGTACACATATACTCCTAACTTTTATATATTATTATGGGTTGTTGTTGCATTTGCTGAAAAAATAATAAAACAAGTTTAGATGTGGTTTCTGCCACTGTCATTGCTACGTAATAACTATTTGATATGAAAATTGTAGCTGCACAAGTGATAGTTATTATGTGCATGCGGAAGGTGCTTATAGAGCAAGTTGCATTCAACTGTTCTTGTTATTGAGCCTTCCCTGATTTTAATAAACTTTTACTTTAGATAAAAATAATGCTTGTTATTTGCCATCGTAAATAATAATAAAGATTAGGTATGTGTACGGGAAGAAATGTGTTATTTTGTTTGCGAGCAGTTTCACAATTTTGTCGTTTTTTATGCAATCATTGCAATCCTTGTTGTCAAAGTTTAATTTCAGGCCCACACTAAATATTTAAGTAGGTATCTCAACATCTGCATATTAAATATGTAACATGGACATTATACTTCTATTCACGATATCACTATTCAAGTTCAAGATGTAAATTCCCTCCGCCTTTCAGATTATTTTAAAAATATATAATGCCTAACAACAATAGTTTAATAACGTGTGTATGTAATAACTGTAAGATCGTGGCTACAATTTGCACTTAAAAAGTAGGTAAATCAATTTGATGAGCCTTAAAATATCCTATTATTTTTGCCAATCAGAGGTATAATGGACAATGCTGAGAAGCATTAGTGGAATCTCTAGAAGGAAGGAAGAGTATCTATACTTACAGTGTATTGAAAACATTAAAATGTTATGACAACAATACCAAGATATGCAGTTAAGGAAAATTTAAGATGTTATATTGCGAAATGGCGACGACAAGTAAGCTTCGTCAATCTACTGTTAGCACATACATCTCAAATTTTATACTTTGGTGGCAGTTTTTCTATACATAATTGTTGCAAAATATAAGCCCTAAAGTCTTTTACAGTATTTATGTATACTATCTACTTTAACTGTATATCACACTTCTCTAATTAGAGAAGTTTGATGCGTGAGGATCTATCTATACATGGATCTACATATCTAATGCAGTCGTGTGTAATGCCGAAAGCACAAAAATAGAGACTGTCATATGATCTAATAAGGTGCAGTACGGAGCACGCAATCTACGTTTAAAGTTATAAATAAATGAATGCCTAAAGCAAACATACTTTAGATTTATTTCGTATCAATTTACGATTCCAAAGAAACTTTTGCGGCTTCATATGTAGTCGTATATGAACCCAGCGGGGATTTTGTTATTAGCTTCAATGAATTTTGTATTATAGGATTGGTCAATCCCTCGCATTTATGGCAATCTATTATCAAGTTACTAATTTAAGACTGGTAGTGGTGCGAATATGTGAAGTGCAAATCTCTATGTCCAACTCCAATGTCTGAGATTCAAAGATAGTTGCCTATGGCAAAATCAATGAAAATTTCAAAGGAAAACGAAAGGAAGTTAAGACAGATGTACTCTGTTCTTTGCGATTCTTCGTCATTTCATACATGCAGATCAATGTTTTACAATTTTACATTATTGTAAAGTATTATGTATCTACAATAGGTATGCTTGTAAATTATTTCACATGTAATATACATGCAGTAAAATATTATACAGTGAAACACTTGTTATTTTCTTTAGAGATTCACTTCTCGCCCCAGCATTATGTAATTTGGTAATAATAATAAGTGTACGAGTGGAATTAATTTAAAACAAATTGTATTAGCAGCTAGTACAAGTATTATCATTACATGAGATTGCAAAATTACAAGATGTTTCCACACTCAAGAAGACTTACTAATAAGCTGACTTCCTTGAAAATGTTTTAAAAAACAGAAACATCGTGAATGTGAATATTGTGAGGAAACGTCCATGTTGTTTACCAGAAATAACTTAATGCACAGAGAATCATGGTTTGTCACGATGAGCCCGCAATTTTGCAATTTGCAACATTGCACCCCTAAAACATCTTCCTATAGCATCTTTTGGCCTGACTGACACGGATATTATCATACCGCGTAAATTTATGCAATGTTAAGTTAGGCTGTAAGCATCAATGAAATAACAAAAATGATAAGCTCTTTTAATATGATATTGCCAGAAATTTCGTCAAGCTTGATATCAAGAATCCCCTTTAATTTTATTCCATCCGTCTTAACATGCTTGAGTCACCATATGCAGACATACAAACTACATAGATATTGTACCTGTTATGAGGATTTATATACAGAGTAAGAGAAAAGTAGGTTAGGAAGGAATTATCATGTGGGCTCGAATACAATATCCACCTTCAATAACAACTTTATTCTTTAGCCGTCAATATCAGCTTGCTTGTAGCATGTGCATACATACCACATAATTACTTGCATACATGCATATGAATGATACATACAGACATGACAATAAACATAATTAAACATACTATGGATACTACATACTTAAAATAACTATGTGATGTACAGAATGTAATCATTGGTATCTACTATTCCAACATTACATACATAGATGCTTGAGCATGCATTCTATACAGTTCTTCGTGACTCTATAGCCATACGCACTCCTCTCGTCAGGTAATAATTTTAAAGTCAATACTAATGAAATGGAAATACAGCTAACGGATCTGCTGCTGCTATTCACTACTTTTGCAACAAAGTCTGCATGCTTCAAGTATGCAGTTGAATAACTTCGCAGTGTCATACAGAAATTACAATGTCCTGATGTCCTCTGCTCAATACTCGCCGTCAGTCCTCCATCTCTTTTAAAGATCTTCATGAAACAGTGCCTCTCCATATCTCCACAATGCTATATGTATAATTAACAACTGTTGAAAAAAGTACATCGAAAGCAGAGAGTAACAAGGTAAGTATTCAAGGCGCCTACAAATAAAACAATAAAAATTAAACCAGTAACAATTCGAGAATACATACCAACTTTTATGAGAAAACGATGCAAATATCTAAAATGACAACATAATAATAACGACTTAAAGCCGGTGGGCATACTCAGGCGTAAAATGTATGTAATGGTAGCGCAAAATCCATTGTGTCTAGAGTCAAAATAAATCCATCGAGACGCACTTACCTAATTCTGGTTTGATTCTCCTGACTTATTCAATACATTGCGTGTATTATCTGTAGGCATGTAGTGAGGGGAAAGGGAAATCCAACTCTCCATAAAACGTGCTTCATGAATTCGGTAATTTCTTATTCTTTTCGACTGATTCTGTGGTAATAATAGAAACTTCCGTTGAATACTTTCGTTATCACACAATAGGTAGCTACTTTTAAGGCAAAAACCACCACCACGCTCTGGGAAGTAAAGTCTTGTTATACATCAGTGGCGGAAGTGCACAAGACAAAATCTCGTTCAAACCTTCAGAAAAAAAATGACAATAGATAAGGAACATAAGCTTAAAGGATCTTTCGGGAAAATCTTTATCCTTAATTACTTAACCGTAAATGAACAACTTATTCTAAAAATGTCACCACAATATTTAGTTCCGCTTCATGAAAAGAGTCATAATTAAAAACAGGTATCTACAAATATACCACAATTATATGATTTCGTTCATCATACGAATTACCTTGCAAGCTTAATTACTAGTTTCCTGATTCATTTTACACCTTGTGTCATGAACAAATTATCAAATTTATGGAATCTGTATTCACAGATTTCATTTAAATTATTTTTTGTTATTATGTTGTTTTTGTACAGCGATACTGACATTGAGAAAATTGAGGAAGCTTGACACAGAGCAGAGGTGAAACATTACGTAGGCAAGTTTTTGCAACATTTTGTTTTGTTGTTTTGGGTTGTAGATGTAGGGAAAGTCAATAAAAAGTTTGATAATAATTTGAAGCCATTGCAAATGCAGTAACTGTTAGTGTTAAACCATGTAGAATGTAGAAAAAGTACCTTGATAAGATTTTGAAAAAATAGGATAGCAAATTAAAATTAAGATGAACAAACTGATGTAATAGAGTAAATAAATTTAGTAATAAATACTGCACCCAAAATCGGAAAGCTGTGATTAAAGTCAAAATGTTTACATTTACAAGTTTAAATGGCAGATGCATATGTTGAAATTCATCATTACTGTGTACGTGCTCGCATTCACGTTCCTATTTGCGAAAACTTAGCAAAAGAAAAGTTGGTACCTAATAATATTTCAGGGCAGGTAAATCTATACGGAGTACCGCAATAATGATCAGTCATGTGGTACAAGGAATGCTTGTATGCACAGATACCGATGCTATATTCCAAATATGTGTTTCTAAAAAATTTGCATTATTTCAATTAGTAATGATGTTTTTAATGATAAACAATGTATGTGTGGTTGTTAAAAATAAGCTTGGCTGGCATTAACATAATAAACTGCTTGTTCGCCAGCATTGAACTAATATTTAACAAAAAGTACAGCAATAATTCAGGCCTTATTCGACGTTTGATAAGTTCATTTTAGGCAGCTAAACAGAACATTGCGTAGTGTAGCTGTGACTCTTTTCTTCCGTGGATAAAATTTATGACTTGGTAGTTTATGAAAATAAAATTATGAAGTTATAAGTAGGTACATATATATGTCATAAACCCTTAACCCGCCAGGTCTTGCGTGGATGAATTAATGTCTTTAATACAAGCGATTGTCACTAATTGTTTAAACTGTCAGTCCTCACACTAACTCATTTTCAGAAGGTTATTAGACACCAAAAACGCGTATTTGGCGTGAATTAGCAGTAAAAAGTGACTTTTTTTTCGCTATTTCATACAAACTATTTGTGTAAGGAAACACCGTGAATCTCAGTTAAGTAATGAGTTTCACTTCGTTGACACAATAACTAACCACAAACACCCTGAAAAGGTGGGTCCTCTGACCAACATGCTCTATCACATCGATGCGGCATAAGGTGTTGTTGTTGTTTTTTATTGTGGTGCTCAAACTATGTACAAGAAGATTAATATTGAAAGTGTGCACATCCAAGCATGTACTATACCTATAAGCAAATGATTTTTCATGAGGATGTGTCATTGTTAGGAAAATCACATATGTACATGATACATTCATAGGTGTGTGTGAACCCCAGAGGTGGAATTCTAGTGCAAAATGTTCTTACTTGTAACTTCATAACATACATTGATAAACGATAAACTATACAATATGCACTCTGCTTTTGGTTTTGGGTCTCCCTAGGTTATGAATTTAGTGCATGAGTAATAAATAAGGTGAGCGTGGAAAGGATTGCATCACTGACGACGACTTATTGTATGTGCATGTATATACAGATACTATAGCTGTTTTCTTAAATCACGTTACCCCTTTGTGTGTACCAGAGAAGAGAGTGAATTCAGTGACAGGAGTAGCCACAGAAGGAGTAAAATAACAAATGTTTTGTCCATTTCACACAATCCACTTGACTATGCTCACGACAACAGGATTTGCTTCTCTCTCCGTGTGGAGCTGCTAAAACAGTTTAAGACAAAGTCATTTATGTACTCGTCAACGTTGTGCATCAACCGGCTCTTGTGGATTTTTATCTTCCATTGTATAGGACCTCAGGTTATTATAAAAACTTAAACAATTTCCCACCAAAACCGCAAATATTAGTCTCATTGAGACAGATTAAACTACAAATGTGTATAAGATTCAACGTGTTTTTCATAGTGAGCCCATATAGTTTGTAGGAAGCACACATTAGTGGTACTGCACTTTTTTCAGCTACGCAAAAAGTGTTCCTGCTGTTAGCATCTTTAATAACATTATTCTATTGTTTGTACAAAAGAGTTTACAGGGGCACAGTGCACCAGGTTTCCAAGTGGATGTTAAGTAATTTTTTATTTAATGTAATTTCTTGTGCTGCTGGAGGCGTCTAATAAATCATAAAAAACAACGCTTCCAGCATTGAAGTAGATTATAAGAAATTATTTTAATAGTCAAATATCTGACCTCGAGTTCCAGTAAAACTTTGGTGGAAAAGTTTTCCTTTTCTTGCTCATTAAGGAAAGAAAATTATCTCAGTTTGGTGCGAAACTCTGCATTGCAGTTGCAGGACAACGAGTAACATCTTAACGTGCAATATCTTTACTTGTGCTGTCTACGTGTGTTCAATATTGTGATAAGAAACAGAGAATCGAATTTGGTAATACCAATAGATTACCATGGCAGCTACCGGTGTTCCTTTACTCTTTCAAAATGCCTTCAACCCGTTAAGTACGACATTTTCATATCTACTTTTCGGTGTGATCGGGACATTCACTAGTCTCATCATGACTTATCATACTCTGGACATTCTTCAAGATCAATTTAGATCCTTTGGAGATACTGAAGATACTTTTGATTTTGTGATTGGTAAGCCTGTTCACCTTCCCTTTCATTAGCAAAATTTTAACCAAAGCTGAAAATGTTGTAATAAAGGGAGCAGACATGCTCCTCGTGAAATTAACATGACATTGTCTCATATATAAATTTACCATCTTGTCTGCACATCTAAAAGCAACTTTTCTAAACAGGTGCGAGGATTCTGTTTAGTTGCACTATAGGAATAAAATGTTTTATTTTATTGCATCAACGAAATCTCGTCAAGTATTTAAGATAGCACATCATACATGAATGTGCATATCGTCTGTGACTAATCAGACAGTACTAACTTTATATAACGTTAATGTATGAATGTACTAAAATTCCATTTTCACCAGAGGATATCAAAATCTATGTATCTACCAGAACAATTGTGGTACCTTTTGCCTTTGAAATTTTTTTTCGCTTTTGATACATTCTAAAACCAGCGGCAAATTAAATTGGTACTTTCTGATCCTTTGAGGGTTATGTGCAACAGTGCTTTGTTTAAATACGTAATGGCAAATTGTTGATGTGATTCAATGTCATACTTTTTAGCAACTTCTGGTAACATTGGTAAAGACTTAAAAACTATTACGTTAAGCAAATGTGCTACTATATTCAAGAAGGAATAATATAAGTACAGATACATCCAAACAATAATTGCCTGAGAAATAATTTAAAAAGGATGTGCATTCAGAAATATACTCACTCACTTTTAGTAGTCAATACTTGCTAATCTTCTTTTAAACTTGATTGGAGCTCCTAAAAGTTGAAAATAGCTATGTAATCTCGTTTCTATTAATGGAGGTTGCGATTCCTGGAGTGGTTTCTGATTGGAGCAAACAGTATGGAGTAACTATTGTACATACTTCCAAAACTTTGATGATGTGTGGATTCAAATTAATTTAAATTGAAAAGCTGTCAATTTTATTTTTATCTCTTTTGCATCTACCAAACAGAGCCGTAGTATTGTAACAGGAAGATGTACTGTGAGTGTATGTGTTAAATGATGTTGTCCATTTCAAAACAACAACAGTTAAAAGAAGTTCCTGTATTTCAACAACTCATTAAGCATGCTACACACAATCGTAGAACCTGTTTGACTATCTAGTCCTTATATGTCAAAGCAATTGCAAAGTCTCAAGCGTCCTGGAATTCACAATACAGATAAATTTGATTTGATTAATTATTCTAATTATTACATAAATGTAGCTATTCGTGCAACTTTTAACAGTCGTAACGTCGAGAAACATATAAAAATGGAAAACTTTCCGGTTTCAAATGACGTGTATTTATGTTTGCATAAAAGGGGATTTTCCATTTCTTAAAAATGCTCGTTTATGTGCATACAAACCCGCTTGGTGTTTGCCATGAAACGTTTTTTTTTACATTATGCACGTTTGTACTTTGCTCCGTACAGAAATTGAAACTTTGAGGATAGGAGATATAACATTTGCCAATTTTGCGCAACTCTTCTTGGGAAGAATAATACCGTGTGAAGTTCATTAATTGAAATGCAGTTGTATATATACACAAATGCAGAGTATGTACAGATATATGTTTTTACAGAGGCCATTTGTCTTGTCAAAATTGATTTGGCACATATTGCGTGTGATTCAGCGGCAAATGAAACAATTTACTCAGGGATGGCAGTATATAAGTAGCATACAGCGAATAATTACCGATAATATCTGTACGAAGAAAAAATCTCTCTCATATCATGTCAGAATGTCTTACATGGGCAATCATATATAAGTACGTAAGGTCAACAAATGTTTCTATGCTTGGCATTTGTTCAAACATGGCTGAGCTCCTTTGTTGCCTTTTGACTCTTACTTTTATGATGACTAGACAAGACTAAATAACATGTTGAGCCTGGTTTGTCATTCCATCATTCACTCTGCAAGAGCACTAACGCCGCCGCGCCGCTCATTCATTACTTAACTAATTATTAGTTTGATCATAAGCAAGTTAAGGAAAAGTTGAATAATTGACGTAGGGCATTTTTTATATTATTATTCCTATAGAGATTTTTATTCTAATCATGCTAAAACCTCTCTACGGACTCATTTTTAAAGACCTGTCAATGGCGATTTAAACGCTCGGTTAAACTTTTGTGCAGGAGAAATGAATGTGGCAAGATGCATGTAAGCATATAATTTTAGTTCATTGTCGCTGATAGTAATATAACATACGACTCTCTATACTTGACTGGATACAATGTTTTTATAATTAAAAAATAAGTATTTAATACATAATATGTAATTCCATTATTGTTGAAGGTTTCGATAATCATTGTGCGAATGTAATAGCCCATGCCGCTTGTCTTGTAATAATGGTTGTTTTACAAGTTATATGAACATGATTTTATTAATAATTTTACATTAGGTTATTAGGTCGGCATTAATGGCCTCAAAACTTTCAACACTTCTTTAAGCAGAAAATTTTCGACAATAGTTCCTAAACACGCGTAATAAAAAAAATCATTACCACAGAGTGCGTTTATAAAAAGCAAGTTCAAATTAAAATGATGACTTTTAGGATGTTTATCGTTGGTTTATTATATAATATAATTACATTTTTAAGCTACAGAAGACATTGGTTCCGCTACAAAACGTCCATGTTACACGTAACAAAACGTTACTTCACGTTACGTTAATACGCGTGTTATAATTGAATCAAATTATATGTGTGGCTGATTGTGTAGTGAATATTTTTAATTACAATTACGTGCATCGTCCTCGTCTTTGAGCATTAGTTCAGGTTGATATTGAAAGCAATTCTGTTTCACTTTATCTCAAAAGCTTTTATATTTTGCTAATCTTTTGTGCATTGCATTATTACAGTGGGAGCGGGTTCGGCAGGGTCAGTGTTGGCGAATCGACTGTCCGAGGATTACAAAGTCCTTGTACTTGAGGCAGGAGGAGAAGCGAATCCATTACATAGTATTCCTGTTTTGTCGCTGCTTCTTCTGAATATTCCCCATGTGGATTGGCGGTATTTTACTACCCCTCAGAAGAAATCTTGCTTGGCTATGAACAATAACGTAAATTCCTTGTGAATCACAGGGTTCATTAATTAAATTTATCAATCAGAGAGAGAGAACAAATTACTTAACTCTGATGTGCTTATTATTGTCACCTTTTGTTGATTTAAATAGCAATGTGCATGGCCAAGAGGAAAAGCCTTGGGAGGCAGTAGCAACTTGAATTTCATGATTTACATGAGAGGACATCCGTATGATTTTGAAACTTGGGCTAACATCTCTGGCGACCCGAGATGGCGATACCAAAATGTCTTGCCGTTTTTTAAGAAGTCTGAAGATTATCATGGCGAATGGGACAATGGTTAGTAATATTTCGTTTATAAAAGTAACATTCATATCACCACTACGACATAATTATCATGTAAGTATGCTTATACATGAATTAATACCGCTTAATAAATTTTTTTTTTACTCATCTCTAGAAAAATATCACGCCCACGGAGGAAATCTCAACGTGGCTCAGCCTCCATATGCCGGAATGGCGGAAATGTTCGTCAAGGCGGGGAAGGAATTCGGATACCCTCGTACGGATCTTAACGCGGAATTTACTGAAGGTATAACTATATGCCATTTTTAGTTTCACTGAAATACTACTTGTAGATTATGAAAATACAGGCGTTGCAAAATTATAACTAATTGGTAATATAATACTTAGGGTTTTCCCCAATCTACTACACTCAAAAGAACGGGCGTCGATTTGGTACGTACAAAGCCTTTATTGAGCCAGTACGAGACAGACTCAACCTCTTCATCTACAAGTTTGCTCACGTCACGAATGTAAGTTAAGAATGCAAAACACAAGCAATAAAAGTAAAAAAAACATGTATTTTACCTGTATTGTGAAAATAGGTTTTGTGATCACACAACCATTTAAATCTGTTGACAACTTGCAGATTCTGTTCGAAGGAGCAGACAACCGTGCTGTAGGAGTTGAGTACATACGTCATGGTCAACGAAAACGAGCATTTGCTACCAAAGAGGTCATCTTATCCGCCGGAGCAATGAATTCCCCACAAGTGCTTATGCTTTCGGGCATTGGACCTCGTGAACATTTAGAATCCTTCCAGGTAGAGTGAGCTTTTTGAAGTACTATTCTATACAGATTCACTAGTGTTCTCAAAATATTTTGTTTCAAAAACTGTTCCACAATTAATTTGAGCACTTATTAGTAGTTGTTAACATTCCGCAAATGCATTATTATTTTTTTGAACTCTCAGATCCCCGTCAGAATTGACAGCCCAGTCGGCAAGAATTTACAAGATCACGTGTCTTCGCTTGTCGGTCCCTTCATCGTAGATGCGCCAGTGTCCATGAGAATGGAACGAGATGTCAATCCCCAAACTGTTGATGAATTCACGAAAAAGGGAACTGGACCATTGAGTAACACCGGAATTCAAGCATCTGCTTTCCTTGTTTCGGAAGTAGCCAAAGCCAGAGGGCAGTCTGACTGGCCTGATATCCAGTATCTTTTCTTGGGCACTGGAGTTTATGAACAGCAAGACAGAGAGACGTCCAAATCCTTCAATATCCGACCAGGCATCATGAGAGAGTTTTATAAACAAGCTAAAGGTCATGATTCCTTCCAGGTAATGAACATGGTAAGCCGACCATTTTCAAGAGGAAGTGTGAAGCTTCAGAGTAGAGATCCCCTTATGCCACCACTGTTGGATGCAAATTACTTCGACAATGAGTTGGACCTGAAGGTAATAGTGGAAGGAGCCAAGAGAGCTGTGGATATCGTCGAGAAATCTGAAACGTTCAAAGCAGTTAATGGAAGACTCCTGAACGTCCCATTCCCGGGATGTGAAAGAGAAGTTTTCAGAAGCGATGCATACTGGGAATGTTTCCATCGAGCATATTCCCTCACAGTGTACCATCAAAGTGGCACCTGTGCCATGGGGAAACGAGGCTCTCCTAATGCAGTAGTAGATTCTGAGCTTCGTCTTATTGGAGCGAGGAATCTTCGCGTAGTCGATGCTTCCATCATGCCAAATGTCGCCACTGGAAACACAAATGCACCCACAATCATGATCGCTGAAATGGCCTCTCATATGATCAAGCAAACTTGGGCAAATATAAACGAACTTATTAAGTAAAAAAAGTAATTCAATCAGTGACATTTTACGCTTTTGTATGTATTTTAATTTCCTTCCGGAGCATGTTAAATTATATGCATTAATGAGTACCAGTGATGAAAGTGGTGCGTTTTTTTAAAAAAAGTTCTTCAATATTACTTCATTTCATACGTGTACAATTATAGCAATAAATTCAACGTACCACATTTATAGTTACATTCCTGAAAATAAATTTTACCTATATGTTAATTAATATTTAAGTTTGACTGCTACATGTGCCGATACCAGTACATATACCAATATCCTGCCTACATTTTTTGTAAAAAGATTATACAAATATGTGCGACAAAAGTTGTATGAAATAATTGTATGGATATAAATGGAAGTTGTACATACATACTACATATATTATTTATGTGATCAGTGTACTTATAGATAATAAAAAAAGTAATTATGTATAGAAATGCACAAAATAAATAATATAAAAGTAGTATAATTACTTTTAGTTAGTAGTAATTAAATGTACGTAAATTTGATTTATAATGTGAGTGTCAGTATAATTCAACGTGTCAACCATGATTTCGAAGGCAATTATTAGAAGGATTGGATAAGATTTTGTTATTACATAATAAGCAAATAATAACAAATCTATGAATGAACCACAATCAATAAAATAATATTTGATTTTTAGAAATAATGTAACTGACTCATGTCCTTCCAAAATTATTTGATATTCCTCGTATTTGCACACAAGGAATAATAGATACAAATTACTAATATACAGCAACAATCGCATATCTCCCTAGATGCTTTCTGTAAGCGAACATTGTTAAACTGTTTCTAGAGGGCGCATGAGATTCTTGTAATTATTTTTGGTATTTATGGATACCAAATTCCTGTCGGGAATCTGGAATAACGGCCCTGCCACGTGGTTTTCAGAGTCGCGAAATTCAAAATTCTCCCACAACCCAATCCATTTACTTACTTTACTTACAATTTCACAGCACAACTGTTTCCAAGATTCCCAATAAAGCAGTTCCTCAATTCAATTTACGATTAAACCCATTTTAATTCTACCTCGGGATTTCTTAATGATTTAATATTGATATTAAATGGTTCTTCAAAATATTTTATAAAAAAAACAAATTATTCGGATATCGTTCCTACAGGTAATAATAATAATTTAGCTCCTAATTTCTCTGCACCTGTAATGCAATCATATTTAATTATTGCTAGTATGGTTTTTGTAGCGGTGTGATGATGATCTTTATTTACATACGTGAGAAAAATGGAAACTGAGATTTGTTTATAGCAAATAAATATTTGCCCATGTAATTTATAAATGAATTGATCAATTTTGCAAGCTTGTCACATTTGAGTAATTATTTGTGTACGGTGGACGGTCATTTAAAATTATGGGAAATAAAATTTAGCTTAATTGCATATCCTTATCTTGGTACGGTTTAGCACTTTTGCGGTCATTATTTCAACAAATGAGGATCGTGCACTAATCAATAACTTATCTTATATTTCATTTCAGCACCCGGTTTTGCAGATAGATTAATTATCCCGTGCCTCCCATTATATAAGTGTAGGGTTTGAATTGAAGGTCGTCAGGAGGCTATCTATGAAGATTAGGTAAGAGCAAAACTACAGGTATAAATATATGTATCGTATGTGCATAAATAAATGTTATGCAATGAAACATTGTATTTAACTTACGTAGCATTGATTGTGTGTAGTAATTACTGGAGTAGTTGATTTGAAGCCGTAAATCTATTTAATACAATGTTTGTGGTTTATATTGATACAGTGTTTCCTCATTCTTCATTCCGGCAGCTGGTGGAAAGTGGTAGGTGATGTACTAAACTACTTACAATTTAGTAAAAGACTACACTTGAAAGCAACAGGATGGCTACCAAAAGAATACTTTCTATTCAAAGTCACGTCGTCTCAGGCTATGTAGGCAATAAGTGTGCCGTATTTCCCCTGCAGGTAAATTTCCAGGAGTTAATCAGATAGACTTCAGTATAATATAGGTTTAATAATGGTGTCATTGCAATTTATTGATCAATTAATTTCGGATATGAATCATGGAATTTAGGTTCTTGGATTTGAAGTGGACTTCATAAATTCAGTGCAGTTTTCAAATCACACCGGATATGGAAACTGGAAGGGGCAAGTTCTTAATGATGTTGACTTGGGTGAGTCTTGCGACGAACTTATCTACTCTATCCCGTCTAAAGTATTTCTTTGTTCGTGAAAGGAACTGATCTTATACGGAATGCCACATAATTAGTTGGATACTGTTTTAGATGACATTTTTCAAGGCCTGAAAACGAACAACCTCACCACTTACGATAGCCTTTTAACTGGTTATGTGGGATCCGAAAGTTTTCTGAGGAAAATCTGTCAAGTAGTTAAGGATGTTAAAGCAAAAAATCCCAACTGCATCTACTGTGAGTTTTTGTAGTATTATTTTTGTAAATTAAGATTACTAACTAGGATTGTTAAATTTTTTCGGTCTTGAGCAACTGATAATTTGATGTTTTAGTGTGCGATCCCGTGTTGGGCGATGATGGACACTTCTACGTGCCGCAATCATTGGTTCCTATATATGTCAATGAAGTCTTGCCACTTGCCGATATAATTACTCCAAACACATTCGAACTGCAGTAAGTATTTTTGTCAGTATGTCATGACTGTTTGGAAATTACATGCACATGGGATTGTTTCGATTGATTTTGTAGACATTTGACTGGCATGCGAGTTGAAACTGAGCAGGATGTTTTGGCTGCTACTGACTTTCTTCATGGAAAAGGTGTGACTACTGTCGTTCTATCAAGTCTTGATTCTGCGACATTGTCATCTGAAATTGTAACTTACGTCTCACATAAGAAAGGTGAGTTTAACATTTAGTAATTTAATAACAGCAAAACATTATACATAACTATTACTATTCACATTGTACACTTGTTATATACTATTACTTTTATGACTGTACATGCATACTTGTATAATAAAATGACAAATAATTGTAGGCGAGAACCGCCAAGTCTGGAAAGTCGTTAGTCCAAAAATCGCTGGGAAGTTTACTGGATCCGGGGATCTTTTCTCTGCTCTCTTCTTGGGTTGGTATAACAGGTTGAACCAAGACTTGCCAAAAGTCGTGGCAACAACTTTGGGAACTATGGCGAAAGTTCTTAAACGTACTTGGGATTATGCTCAGGTTGTACCGTCAACATCGAAAGCACCTACCGAGCTGCAACTGATTCAAAGTCTAGACGATATTAGATCTTCATGCACTAAACTTCAAGCAGTGCCAGTTCTCGTGGTTTAATTAGATTGTTGGCCTTAGAGGTGATAAAAAAAGTAGTCAAGTGGAAGCTTCCTGTTTTGTAATGATTATTGAAAATATTGAAATATTCGACAAGGTGCTAGTAACAGTTCGTTAGATAAAATTTTTAACTTTAGTTAGGTATGGTGCCGCTGTGTACTTACATATACATACGTCTTATGATGAAACAACACATTCGAGTACTTACTTCTCCGACAATAATTTGTATTATGCAGTGGAATTAGTTGGCCGCTAGCATTGGCCTAGGCGACTACTTAATGTGGATGTAATGTGATAGTGATGTCCAAATCCAAAAAGGATGCGTTTAGATAAAATGTAGTATGTATACGGTATCAACGATAATGGTGCGAACTATTGGCAATCGACAATATTGTTTTATAATGATGAGAGTAATGTGGTATTTCATACATGTATGGTGTTATGTTTCTAGTAATGGAATTAAAGTCATAATAGTTTCTAGTTCTAGTTCCTACATGTGTATGTAGTTCTAAATTCAGCGTGGTTTGGCTGATATCAATGTGATATGCTTTACGGTTTATCAAAGAATGAGTTTTGTCATGTCTTCCAGATGCAAAAATGCATCACAGAGTCTTACGTGTATCGTGCAAAGCTATAATACGCTTTGTGAAAGTTTAAAAAATCATTAGATTTAAGCATTTAGTTTTTACAATGTTGTGTAGTGATGTATCGCAACGAATTAAAAGTTTTTAAAGTTAAGTGTTATATTAATTAATATTTTAACTTAGCATTTATGAGCTTTGTGAAATAGAAAAAATACTTTAAATTTAAATGAACCTTCAATTATTGTTACTTTCATCTGTCTTATTCGCTCTAGATGCTAGATCTACATCTGTTTCAGGATGGGTGTATTTGTAATTCCAAAAGAATTATGTTAAAGAATCAATAAAAATTGTCATATTCAATCCAAAAAAACAAACAATCCAAACTGTCTTTATTCACATTTAATAAGCAAGCTATCGGATGACAATAATGTCACCCTTCTAACGAGGAAACCTCTCGAAAAATGTCAGTCGGTAGGGCCATGAAATTTTTTTCATAGATACCCTACACACAGTGTGTGAAAACCCACTTTTCATTATTATACGGACTGGCCGGATAATCGGCTCTTGTTGACAGCTGTATTAGATACTTCGGTTATTGGTCATATGCTCAATCAAAGTTACAACATTCGACCAGGAATCTTGGCAAAGTTTGCTCAAAATGGAAGGAATAATGATTATTTTACAGTCATGAATGTAGGCCTTTCTCCAGAGGAAAGGTGAAACTATGTAGTAGACCTCTTCAGCCACCACTTATAGATCCCAAATACTATAGTAATTACCGGGACATGGAGATAACCATAGAAGGAGCCAGATCGGGTGGAGAAAACTAAAACCTTTAAGGTTGTTAATTAACGGCTTTTCAACTCTTCGTTTCCCTGTTGTGAAAAGGAAGTGTTTAGAAGCGACGCCTACTGGGAATGTTTCCATAGACAGTTTACTACGACAACATTTCACCAAGTAGGTACTTGTGCCGTGGGGAAGTTAGGTTCTCCCGACGCTGTGGTAGACCCCGAGCTTCGTGTTATCGGAGCAAAAAACCTTCGCGTTATCAATGCTTCCGTTATACCAACTGTTACCAGTGGTAACACCAATGCACCTACAATAATTTGGTGAAATAGGCTCGGATATGATAAAGAATTCGTGGCAAAAGATTCACGATAATATTATGCAAACACATTCTTGATGAGAAAATCCTTGGGCCAACTATGATCAGTGTGATCTACACATCCGTATTGAAACGGTATAAAAGTGCTATGTACTGTTGAAATGAACAATAAATTAACTATTCTTTGATTGATTTTTTCAAAACTAGGCTATTGTTCATTGAAAGAAGGATGTGTTGCAAATTAATTTTGTCTACTTTGCATTAACTGTTTTTACTAGAAACTTGAGAATAGCAATATTAATATTCACAATGTAACTTCATTTGAAGCATCATTATCAAGTTTAGTCATGTTTGGGAATTATTCTAGCCAATCAAATATGTCATGCAGACATATGCTATGATGAGCCACTCGTAACATCCATCTTGATTTTGCCACAGTTATGAAATGCGTTCTCGCAAATACGCATTGTGACAAGCGTTTGCAATAAGTTCCAAGTGAATAGAGGTGACAAATTATATCTTGACCCATTAAACGAGGTTTTCATAACGTACTACTTTTTAATTAAGTATTCATTATCTGCAATGAATACTTATATAATTATTAATTTATAAATTATGTACACAAGTTATATAGTGGTATAACTTGCAATAAAATTATTTTGATAAATATGTACACTCAAAGTAATAATAAAACTGTAATCCATGATTATTGAAAACTTATAAATAATGATAGTAAAGAGACTAAAAACCAAAAGTGATTGTTATAATCACGACCACAATGAAATTCAAAATCATTTAGAGCACATCATATGACATGGGTACAGGCGGTTATCCGGTCTCGAAGGGTTACACCATGCCCGTAATGAATTTGTGAACTTGGAATTTCCTCCAATTGTAACCAAAATATCTTGGGAACAGGAAGAGTACCCAGACTGAAATTTTGTACGTAAATTCTCTGAAGCATCTCTAAGGAACATGATCAAAAAAATTCAAATCACCCGATGTTTTAGTTGTTACGGATAACTTTATCTTGTAAATTCATCGGGAAAAACCGTAACATCGGGGTTTTCGGATTTTTCTTGATAATGTCATTCAGAGAGTGCTCAAGGAAACATATCAAGGGTTAAGAGGCAAATTTGAACACATTGCTTCAAGCTAAAATGCAAGAACGAAGTCTGTCGTCACTGTCGTGTCCGTAAAATGTAGAGGCAAAAATGAACACATTACTGACCCATGCATACAGTCCGCTTCCGTAAGCTTTATTATGGTGGAAGACGACTGTTCTAACGGTCCAACGGTCTGTACGT
>JAQGAK010000481.1:0-73862 GCA_034696945.1 Lipothrix lubbocki | reverse complement strand
TTATTAAATTAATTTATTATATAAATTATATATAATATTATATATAGTGTGGACCTGTTCCTATATGGGAACACACACACAGGAACGACTGGCGTTCCTGGACCTGGTCCTGTACCTGTACCCAAATTTCTGGGTACAAAATGCATGTACCCAAATTGTTCCTGATAGTTTTGGGTACTTTTCAACTGTTCCCAGTTTGGTCCTGTTCCTGCTCCTGTACCCAAATACCCGGGTTGTTCCTGTACCCGTGCCCATGCCTACTGAACCACCTCCTAAGTAACTACATATGGCTAAACTATCTTGTGTTACTGAACTACATAACTTACACGTACAATATAGCTGAACTATCTTTTTTTGAGTATATAGTATCTTTACTATTGGAGTTGCATAACAAGAAGATGGCTAGAGACTTGGGGTTTTGAATTACAAAAAGTCATATTATTTTTCTACGACCCTTTTTTATTCCCCTGAAAGACCCCATTCATTGTCAGTGGTGTTGCTCCTATAAGGACTTTATGAGTTCTTTTTCCTCCGTCGTCTTCACATCGTACAGGTGACAGGGGCATGTATGTATATTTTTATTGAATTTCAAGTCCATTTTACTATTCCTCTCCATATGAGCATAAAACTAGTCCCATTTGAAAAATGCAATTGCTCATCCCTTTACTACATATATTGTATATAATATCAACGACAGCAAAACAAATGGAGTTTAATACCTCCGCGTTATGTAGTATGTCGACAGACATTCGTCAAATGACATATATGAAAATAGTTAAGCATCACAGAGTTTATATATCGGAATTTTGAATAAGTTGTTGAGTAAACTTTTTCCATCGCCATCTTATTTACTGATATGTATACAGATACTGCATTACACTGAAACAGTGTGAGATAGAAGAGAATTTGATACATATGGAGGCTGTTGTACTATGCCTTGTAGTATCAAAGTTAAGAGAGCCTGGTATCAGAAGTGCATTTGAAGATTAACAGGAAGCAGCAATGCCATAGTGGCATTTTTTATTATTGAGCATGCAGTTTATCAAAAAATACTTACTTAAACTATTCATACTTACGACACTCACTTCAGATTCCATACACAAAAGCAAATTCCACTTGATAAAGTATTTCCACTGCGTTGTTTCTTCCTAAACTGTTTATCTTCCCCTGTCTATTGTGATACACTGCATGCACAAGTAATGTTTGTTTCAAGTCTGATATAATTTAAGATCCTTGTTTTTAATGCCAGTTTTTACTTTATACAATCTCGCGAGTAGTTATGTATTTGTAGCTTGCGGTCCCTCTGGAAAAGTTAAACCAGATCATCCCGCGAGTGTTCCTTGATCTGACAGTCTCTCAACAGTCTCCACAGTGGCAGAAGGGATAAAAAGAATTAAAATCTAATCTTAGCTTGTACAAAGATAATATATAACGTTTTGAATAAATTGCTCCATATAACTTGGCAGTCAATTCTCCATGCTAAAAATGTTCTCCCTTCTCCAGCTTATTTTCCCCTTTTTTGTTATACATGGTTGCTTCCCTGACATGAATCCTACACACCCTGCGACAGCATTCCATCACAAGGGGCAAAGTATAGAGTGTAGCGCACTTGATGAAGATGCGGTTTCATAGTTTTACCTTTTGCCTCGTCCATGTCTCTCTTTCTAGAATAATCCTTCCGCTGCAAACCTACATACCTCATGCATTTCCTTGTAGTAATAGATGCCTTCCATAAGCTTGTGAGGTTTCTTATATCAATTAAATCCCTGCTACTCGCCTCAATATTGTCCACATGCCTCCATACATATCCCCGTTTGCAGTTCATTATCCGCTCCTGTATAATCAACCACGAGCATACCGGCCTCGAATGTTCATTTGCAGAGACAGAAATATTGTTTTGATTTCCCTTTCCATCAATCCTCACACAAGTATTTGCGGAATCCACAATGAAATTAAATCCAGGGCTTAGATTGCCAGTCAGGTTACGAATTTTGCTTGTGTTGAGGAAATATAATTAAGTATTACATCTCATCTAGTCATTTTAACCCCGGGATTTCATCACCAGTATTGCGTCTCCAGCGTTGAAACTCTAGTAGTGTTGCATCTTCAATTTGGATTTGCTCCATAAAATTTAATCGGTCTATATGTTAGTGTAGCCGTGTTTGGTGAGGAGCAGCGATGAAAAGTAAATATGTAATTTGCAATTTGCAACCTGAACAAGATCATCTGCTGATCTTGTTTGGTACAGTTCATGTTCAGATACAAGGCTGTAACATGAAGCTTCAACGCTAATATGAATAGGTTATAGTATAAGAAAAAAGATGCAAATCTGTCGTATTAGAAGTATGATTATGAGAGATGCAATTCCACCATTACATTCATGATTAGGAACGAGAATCTGTCATTTCATGAATGTAAGTAAGGGGGAATAAGAGCCGAAATAACAAGGGAGATAATGAATAAAGTATTATATAGTCAATAAATAAAAAAGGAGGTATAAAAATTTGTAAACTAAAATGATTGTATTGTTGTCCGTTAACAAGTCACGTCAAGTTGATAGTGATGACTTTACAAGTGAAGATGAAACCAAAGCTGGATGGTGCTGGCAACTGCGAAGGAGATGAGTGCATACAAAATATCTATGTACAGAGTATGTACCTTATTTACACACTACATACAGACAATGTAGATATATTAACTGTATATCCAGTATACTTGTTCAATCATGACTGCACATATATACATGTATAAATAGGTGTTGGTGTTATGGAGTGTACATAAAAGTAATAGTGATGCGCGGATGGTGAGGATAAAAAATTCTTACTCTTTGACTCATCCACCTTCATTTAATGCAAGTGTCACGCCTGCAAGTGGAAGACACCTGCATGAAGAAAGGCTGTGGAAACTTATATACTGTAAGTTGATGGGACAGGTTTATTTTTATTTCCAGTCCCGAATATAAGCAAAGCCTCCGTGTTTGTCCCAAATGGTCTTACAGGTTCCATAGAACCCTTGATCTAACACGACCAACAGCAATAATAACTAGTAACACCGGATTCTTACAAACGAACGTAACTAGGATCAAGGCTGTTATAGCGTAACATACAAGACATAATGAGTATCTGTAGTGCAACTTGTTAGGTATTATATGTTTTATAGTAGGACAAGCATATGTATCTGCATGTGCACATGCGATTAGTCCATCGCTATAAACAAAACTTGAAATGAAAAACGACCAGAAAGGGTTTTCAATGTTCCCTTCCCATTGAAACTTTTCTCAAGATACAAATTTTTTTCCTCTTCTAACCTTACGCTCCAAGCCACAACAAGAATGAAGGAACAACGCGTTGTGAACTTCAATGGTTGAGGGAGAGAGAAAAAAAATTGTCGATGCAATTCCTCTCTCTCTCTCTCTCTTGCTAGTTTCTACCTGTTCTTCGCCATATGAACGTACATGGTAAGCTCACACTGTCCAGATGTACACCGGAGATACAATGTAAGAGCATGATGTAGTGTACGTAAGGTTATGCATTGTAGCTTGCAGAGTCACTCATAAAAATGTTTTAACAATCCCCATTCTTTTCTCCTCTCTTGTACAGATACTAACTACTTTGGAAGTCACCAATAACAACTTGCACAAAAACCACCAGGGCACATATTCACATATGGTGAACTCTGGAGTGAGGCTTCGAGCAATATAATGTAAGAGATTGTTATGGAAGACAAATGTGCTCAAGTCACCAAATGTTTGAGAAGTGGAAGTAGCAGCAGGAGCAGCCAGTGCTAGTCGCATAAAATTTTATTCCACGTTAACAATAAGAAGTGGTGGCTCTGGCCAGGGTTGAAAATGACACAAGTATAGTAACTATAATCATAATAATAGTAATCTACTCCCAAGAGATTTCAAATTTTATTTCACACATTACATTTTCCCTTCCTCTGTTCTTCTATTATTAAGAAATCATTCAAGTCAGCTACACATCACCTGACAGGCCGAAAATATTCTGCCCCGCTGTCTATATACATATATATGCTTTCCTGCTTACAGCAGTTCTGCTACACAATAATCACTTATCAATGGTGATGTTCCGTGCACAATAATCGCATCATTGTAATGCTTCGTGTACAATAAAATCACATTCATAATACTGCGTACACAAAGTCACATCCATAAGATTCGTATATAAATTCACATTCATGGGTTTACGCACACAAAAACACGCTGTCAATACTTTGTATACAAAAATCGTCTCAAGCCATACGCGTCCAAAATAAAATCGCATCTACAGTGATGCGTCGTACACAATAATCACATCCGAAGTAATGTACCAAATAAAATCATACAAACGTAATAATCATATCCATGATGCTATGCTTACAAGATCAAAGTCGAAGTGTATAATAACCCGTGGTTTGTGTGTACACCACTGTGTAGAAGAAGCAAATTTCGTACCTACTGCACCATACCGCTCATAAGATCCAAATCCGGAGTACGGTCCATTATTCATGCTTTCTCAAAATTACTATACAATTTTTTGTGTCAGGTGTGGTCTCCCTGGATAAACTCTAAAGAGTGACATAGCCAAGCGTAGATACTTGATCCTATGCAGATGCTTACAATAAGAATATAGATAATCAATTTTGGATAGTAAGCCTCGCGTAAAAAACGTATTTACTATGTAAAGCATCATGGAGTATATAGTAAGTTTAAGTAATGTGCCAACATAAATGCATTTTCAAATATTTCCTTCCCTTGTCCTCGCTCGTAGCACATTACTTGCACATTGCATACATTATTTTACACTGGGACATCTTATATGCTTCCACCACAGGAACTTACACTATGACTTGTACTATTTGAGCGGACGTTTAGGGCTTGCAAGTATGTTAACATACGTTAATATAACACGTACTATTTGAACGTCCGTTAATATTCAAGAGACCAATAATACTTACTTAGACTTGCCTTATATAAATGCACTTAGGCTTGCAGTCTATATGAGCTATGTACTGGTATATGAGTAGTACATAAACAGTGTATTAGTAAGTATGAGAGTATATTAATACATGCACTTCAAATGTGGTTTCGGCTCAAGAAAATCAAGTTTGACTCTAAGGATGAATGTTTTCCTATATACTGACACATATGAGTGATACGTGGATTGAGTCTCATGCTGATTCTACAGAAATTACTTTTGCCATTGTGCTTACACACCCCGAAAAACAACAATAAAACTTTAACCTGTCCATATAGCCATCCCGCAAACCTCATATTGTATAGGGGTGAACTTATTACTGAGTTTTGCACCCTCAAATATTTTTTAATTGCACAATTACAAGTATTTCTCCATCGTTTATCTCCCTGTGATCTCCTTACGACTTGTTCTATATTTATACGCATGACATAATAGGAAGAGAATCTATTTGTATAGAAATATTTTATTACTGTGATTCTGTGCCGTATTGCTTTATACAATTTACACATGTCATCGAAATAAAGAAGAGATTTAAAGTTCAAATAGAATGTCTATTTAAGCGTTTTGAACAACAACAAAACTGAAGTAAGATGGATTAATCAATACCGATCCGCAGAGAAGAATGTTAAATTGTATATGTATATGCGTAAGTTGTTCTTCAATTTCGAAATCTTCAAGCAGAATAGGGCTAGCAACAGTAGAGCTCGTGACACATCCAGTGGGTAAATATAGGTAATAAGAGAGATACAGACTGAGTGCATGAATAGAAACTTTAAGGATAACATTTGTATCGTCATTATAGCTTAAAAGATTTAATTTATGGCCTTGACTTTTAAAAAAGATAATCGTTCGATGGTGTGACACTTATATGCTTTTTCTATTATTCGTAAATAAGCAACTGTTCCCCTAAGTCAGTCTCCCGTCAAATCTGAACATACATTCTCGAAAGGTATTGCAGGGGTATACTAGGGAATTACTGGGAAGATACAAGGGTTAGGGTTTCTAATATAAAGGTCTCCGCTCATGTTTTCTAAAAGGTTTTTGTCACATTTAAAACGAATTTTCCGAATCGCAGTCCCATGTCTCATGTGTATCTACACAATGGACCAAAATATTTCAACTCACATATCAAATATCTATTTTTCCTCCAATAAAGAGCCTTGTCTTATTGCTTTTAAAATTCATGGTTTACTTCTATTCCAGCTTCTCTTTGCCTTCTATAAATTGCCATTTGCTGCAACTCACAAAAGGTAGTAGTCATTCGTTACCCTGATTATCGTAAGCCCTTAGTTCAGTTGAATGGCTTTAAACATTTTCTGACTTTTAAGAGATAATCGCGCGACTAATACTCATGCCTTTATAAAGTGATGTTACATACTCCTTTTGGAGGGTTGCAGTACGTCAAGTCCTCAAAATCTCTTTTTTAACGGTGAGAAGATTTTAAAGGGTGGCTTGTCTTGTCCAGCTTTCAAGGGTCCCCAGAAGGGACTTATAAAGACTCTAAAAGGAATTCCTACAATCTAAATGTTAAAGGAACTTAAAATGCTATGGAAACTAAAGGTTGCAGACTTAAAATCCCTTGAAACATGGAGGTCGCAGGAACTTAACTATTCCATTGAAACTTAAAGATTGTGTAACTTAACATCCCTTTGGAACTGAAGGAACCTAAAGTTATATGGGGCCTAAATATGAAATGAACTTAAATTTACAAGGGAATTGGAGATCAAAAATGAACTTAAACCTCCAAGAGACCTAACGATGGAAGGAACTTAAAGTGTCAGGAGTTTTTACAGATTGACGAATTAACTTAAAAACTGAAGTAACTTAAAGGAAAAGCAAAGGAAGGGAACCTAAAGATGCAAGGAACTCTAGGATTCTTTGAGGGTTTAGTATAGTAAAAAGTCATTTATTTTTTGTGTAAAGAAAAGATTCGGGGATTTTTCCCAAGATTATTTCAAGTTGAAATTGTCCTTCTGGAGGATGTCGTATATCCTTTATTGAGTAAGTAAGTACGACACCGAGGGACGACGGAACAACAGAGATTACGTTTGCTTGGTTTGATTAAGTAGCTCTCCATGTAAGTTTCTTGTCGGGGAAGCAACGTTTTCTAAAAAATACTGAGCTTGGATCAAAATAGACATATATAAATGATATTTCAGCGTTTAATACTTTGCAGTATGCATACATGCAACATGTACACAAACAGAAAGCTCCCTTAAGTATAATACTTGAATACTTGAAGTGAAAACAGTTGCTCTACTTAAGTCTTTAGACGCGGTAAGCATTCTTACACTTAACATTTCAAGGGTCATTGATAATTAAAGTATTTTCAAATCATGACGGTTAATGAACCAGTATCTTGTCTTTAGTAGTCTAGACATTTAAATTATTCACTCCAATTTAGTTTTTTCCTACCAAAGAAGTGGACATGAAACAGGGATGGAAATTGCATTAAAATTAATCTTTCAATCGATAACCAATAATACTGACTGCACGTATAGGTTTCGTACTTTTCTTCGTGCTACCGCACATTTCATTTCCAGTTGCTCCAACTTTACGCCTAGTACTTACACCTATTATGGTATACCATTTATTATATAGTTAAATTTATGCTCATTATATAAGTATACATGGTTAAACTATGTTCGTAGTATATTTATGTGTAGATGGTTGGTTTAAGTATGTTCATTAAATAGTGTAGAAGGTATTGGGAAGTTCATTATATAAAGTTGAAGCTATTACTATTTTCATGACATAGCGCGGAAACGTAGCATTCAACACTTTATTGCATAGTACAAGTTATATAAAATAGAATTAAACTTTCGCTGGGAAGATATACAGCTTGGTGAATATTCCACAGTACGTATCGTAGAAGCTGCTCAGGTTTATTAATACCATGTAATGCACAATCCTGCCGAACTACCTTTACTGGCTACCGGTGTATTAAGCTTTATGTGCCTTCAGTGCGTACCTTGTGGAATACATACGGTTCGCACAAAATTCATTTTACTACTCTGTCATGTTAATACATAAAATTGTCGAAAATTTCCTTGGAATAATTACGTAAAAGCTTAAACGCTACATAATATGGATCCTACATGGACAAGCAGACATTAAATCTGGTTACAAGAATTTTTCAAGCCTTCAAGCTAGACATCCACACGTTACTGTACACTTCGAAACTATATAATATAACATATTTTGAATCATATAGCTACAAATTTCGAACGTAGCATATGGGTGCGAATTTTGGGCATAATACACAATTACTTATTTTGAACCCTACAGCTACATACTCTAAACCGTACTGGTACAAATGTCTAACCTAAAGTAACATAATAATACCTTGTAGTTTCAATGTCTGCTAAGACTTTATATCCCTCCGTAAAATACTATGGAGAGTAATTGAACTATAAGCTCAATTCAAAGCTCGTTCAAAAAGTTTCCTTTTCAGTTTTGTGATTTTCTATGCATACCCCCACACGTGATGATGCTAGACTTGCTGATTCAAAAAGGATTTACATGGATGTACTACTTATTGCTTGTATTATCAAGATAATTTGTTTCCTACTGGAAAATTTTGCAATCATTATTATGCTCTATTTTTAGGCTTCTCTATACCTTTTGTGACACAATGAGAAAGCGAGGAAAGAGAGAGAACAAGAAAATCAATACAATCTGCTCAGTTACGTACGACTGCTGACATGAAACCTAGTCCAGACTTCTCTCCTTTTTTGACTTGATTCTTCTATATTACAGAAGGCTGTAGACGTGTATACGTCAAAAGTTCGAGGACAGGAAATCGAACTTTTGCTTTTAGAGCACTTTTCTCTATAAAGCAAAGACTATGGTAGACCCCGTCAAGTTATGTAACACTAGACATTGTTAAGTTACAAAGACTCAGCAATGTATAAGGTTATGAAGACAAAGTCTTGTGAAGAGATAGTTGTGCATGTAGGCTGTGCAGTGAGATTGGTACCGAACAAAAACCAGACCATAGCTGTGTACTCTTTTTAAGGGGAATTAGAATAAGAAAGGCACAAAAATGGTCCTGATAATCTTTAATCTTCATCTGGTGTTTTTAAAATACCAGTAGCCTTTTGCTTTCAGTGTTGAACAAATTTTACTGGGCAAATCCGACATATTACGCTATTCCCATTTGTTCTCAGTGGAATGTACTTAAAACAACCTTACATATCAAGCGCCCTGTGATGAAATAAGATAAAAAGTATGATGGAGTCAGCGACTGAGTGAGACCTAAGAAGGATGACAATTCTTATGTCAACTTTGACATCCCAAGCGGATTTTAACTGCCAGCGTTTGAAAACAAAATAATAACAATTAATATTTATATGTAAAATGTCCTGCTTATGACTCCATTGCAATATCTCTTGTAGACTTTTGGGAAGAATATTACTTTGACGTTCCGAGCATTACTTCTGGACTGGATAGTAAGCATTTTGTCTCGTAAAAATATATTCTTGCTTTATGTCTTCCTTCAAATTAAAAACTTCTTGAATGTCGTTTACTCCTGGAATCTATAATAAATGTGCTTACTGACTCTTAAAAATGTATTGCTCATTGACTCCCTTAAAAATGTAATAGTGCTTCTGAACTTTTTAACAATTTGTGAATTGAATATTTCTTCTTAAACGCCTAAGTTTGGTGCTTGACTTTGAGAAAATTACTTTGACTCTTCTAGAAAATAAGGTAATATTGTGTTGACTTTTTTCGTATATGGTTTCATTTGCTTTTTTTCAAATATTGCCAGCAGAACATAGTTCATATCACTAATGTAAAAAGTATTTACATGATCAGATTACACTCGCAATTGATAAGATAGCATTATTTCGGCAAAGGAGCAAAGACAGTTTATGTATATGATATAGCAATCTTGTCAGTGTGTACAGATGAACTATAGCCGAGAGACAATTATTGCTAATTTAGTAGGACATAAATTGCTGGTGAGCTCATACGGAGATGCAAGTAGGCAAATGATGGGAGAAATGAGTGGAAGAGACATGAAAAAATGATATCAAATTAGTTTGCTTATCACTGCGACATTACTAATGTAAAGACCCATATAGATAACCTCATAGTTCAATGTAAATACAAGGGTGTATACAAGCATATTCACTGGTTTCGTTGGTCATAGTAATTTTTGCGTACCTAAGTTCTTTACTAAACATAAAGGTATTTCATTTATGTACTTCGCTATAGATGATTCAAGTTTTAGAGTATGAGTAAGTTTAGTGTATGTCAGTGGGTTTTAATGTACTTGAGTATAATCAAACTCTAGTTAAGTACTATATTCTTGAATGTATGCACCAACTCATATGCAAGCTTAAGTGTATGAACAAACGTATCTTTAAACTTTGATGTATCCTTTGGCATATCAAAAGTTGAGTGTACTCAACCAATATTGAAATTCATCATATGGTAAGGAACAAGGGGCAATGCATTATCAATTTTCGGGAAAAATGATTTGGCAAATACTAGTAGTTCTACATGGAATTAGTCGAATCGTGTTACGCATATCCACGTCAACGTCAGTTGACTCTTCTGTGTTGACTGTAAGAGAGAGAGAGAGGAACAAAAAACAGTACTTTGAATGACTGAATCATTTAATAACTATTAGTTAGAACATGACTCACTCTGTTGTGCATGGCTGTTATGCACAATATAAAAGTGATGATAAAAGGGGATAGTGCATTATTATTGTGAGTAACAATTTACTATCGCCTCTTTCCCATGTTGTTTTCCAGTAGTTTCACGAACATTTACAAAGGAAACAGTAAGCACGGAGTACTGTTTTGTTACAATAATCATCATCATGCATCATTCTAACCCTGACGATGCATCACACACACTACATAACGTGTGGGGATGCATTCTGCATTGAATGACTAAAAAATGGTACGTTGTAATAGGAAAAACTAGTTTTTGGATATGTCAACTTTATAACACATTAAAGAGTTAAACACGTTACAATTACGTTCACAGCAATCATCTCGAGAGCGTGCACTTGCTATCAGGCAGGCCATGAATGCTACATTAACTATACGAATGCTACCGTCCATGCACGTTAATTCCACAAAATGTTGGAATACTAGTCTATTCAAGTTAGCTCTTTCAGAACTACAAAGTGTATTTATTTAGGTACGTTAATTCTGAATGCAACTGTCTATGTACGTAAACAGCAAATAGTATGTATGTACGTAACTTTAAATCACAGCCAATATGTACGCAAACTCTAAATCATATAGGAAATATGTACGTAAACTGTTTACAAGTTACAGCCTATGTAAGTTACCTCTTTTAATGTGTCAGTCTATATACAAGTTAACTCTTTGGAAGATTCATCCCGGTGACTGTGTGTGGACGTAAAAGGAAAATCGTCAAGACAGGCGGCTACTCAATTTTCCACGGAATTGAAATCTCTGGGATGTGATCCCTCTAGTAGAATAGGCTCAGTCCTCCGTGTTTACTTTATTATCCTCAATTTAATTAATTTTCTTTCAATTTCCACTTTACTATCGTATTAAACAGACTGAAAATGAACTACAGCATTGTGTAACTCATTTTCACAGTCCTCCTTAGGTCTGCATAGTATCTGCTATTGTGCGGATCCATTAATCTCAAGTTGCATGAAGTACAGCCCAACTTCCACCAAGGACTTTAGACTATTCATGCAGAGAGTCTCTCTTTTTGAATTTGTATTAATTCATCAAGATTTTTTTAATGATAGGAAAATAGGAACTGTACAGAGAATGTGGAGATACTGGACTGAATGAACATTCATTGACTTTCCCAACGCACAGGGAGCAAAATTACATAAAGCTCAATGGATACTGCACTCAACCGGGCTTGACTATGTAAATATATGGATAGGAGCAGTCTTATTCGCTGGAGAGTTTAGGTACGAGTGGTCATAATAGAAGCTTGGCGGTTAAATAATAATCACAGTATATACACTTTTGTCAATTACCATTTATCTTCACGTCATTGGACAAGTATTTTTTAGCACTCGGGTTGTGCACTTGTAAGCAAGTTTGCTTTATATGTACATGCAGCAATACTTGCATGGGCACAATATTTATGTATACAAGTACACCATACATAATAATAGTACATACATGTAAGTCCTGCTCTAGTACACACGATTATACTATTGTATGCAAAGCTGGTTTTATACACGCATAACATTTTTACATATAAACCATGCTTCATAAACTTGAAATGCACACTTGTCCGTAAACGTACATGCATACCTCTGTAAACAGAACTGTGCTCGTACCAGATAGCTTTTCAACTGTTATTTTCCTAAGTACAATTGTCAATTGTCATCCAGATGATAATTTATTTTGAGATGTTTAGTCATGCTTGAGCAATGGACAACTATGCTTTTGACTTGAATTACATAGCAATCAGGATAAAGTACATAAGGATAAGTATTTACAGTCAAATAGTAGTTAAACATATGAAATTATCCCTTGTCGAAAGTTAACTTGAACATGTGCTAGAAATGTTTTACTCACGTGTATTTAAATTGTATGCAGTAGATTTAAATTGTAACTCAGTAGTAAAAAGGAAAAGAAAAGTTTAAATTTGATGTAATCTAAAACCTAACCAGACCTAGTATGTGCTTTTCCTTTAACAAAGTTCTTGGGTTATTCAATTTCGCATAAAGCGACTAGCCTACAAGACCACAAAAGTAAGTATTGAATGTTTTATAATAAAGTATGATTGTTGCCCGCAGCAAAGTTTTCATGGCTAAGTTTTCCAAGTAAGTGCACGATTCACTCGTACGATGACAATACTTTCGAGTGGCAAAGTCAATGGTATAATTAGATTACAAAACCGTGAATTTATTGCGTTAACTATAGAAATTAAGATGACAATGGAAATGACAAATTAAGGTGACTTTCTTGAGATGACGAATGCGATGCATATAGAATTAAGTAAGCTATCAAGTGAAGGATAAACTTATTACCTGGTGCCAACAGTCTTCCGGTGATGCTTGTGATAGTAAGTATCCAGTATCATGAATGGCTTGTAATTCATAGAGAATCCCTACACTTGGTAGAATGTCCATTTTCACGTCAAATTTTAATTTTTCTGGACCAACTTTAACGAGTTTCTTCCTGGGAGCAATGCTGATGAGTCTGTTGGTCGTCGTATTAGATGTAGATGATGGGCAGTGAAGTGATGAGGCTTGGATGAAATCACAAGTTAACATGGAAAATCGTGTCACAAGAAAAAAATAACAAGTTTTACATAGACATTTCCTCTCTAAGAATTGTTTGAACTGTTTGTCTTCGCAAAATTCAAAGTCGTCCTTCCAGGTTGATAAAGTTCTTGATCTATTCTCGTCCAAGTATATTCTTTACTCGATCGTCGTCAAACTGACCAATTGGGTTGAATATTCCAGACGCTTTTTAAAAATTTTGGCAAAATTCTTTTCAAATTCAGGAAGTAAAATATTTTGTTTCGATACTACTTGGAAAATAATCCACAAATAGCGAAGATACTTTTTGGAACTGTCAGGAAGATATAAAGTAAAGCCGTGGGAAAGATTATTAGATCAAAAGGTTTTGTTCTGTAACGTAGTCAATGATGATATTCGTACAGACAACTCAACAGAGTGTGAGTGTTTACCGGCGTGAAGGGATTGAAGTAACTATCAAATGTGTGAGTAAGTGCAGTGAGAAAAAGGAGGAAAGAAATGATTTTTCCTCTCTCCGTCTTCTTCTGGTTGTTGTTGTTGTTAGTTTTTATTTGATCTTAGTCATTCTACAAATATCAAGACGACATTCCATAGGACATTTGTCAGCTGCTGATTTTATGTAACAAGATCAGGATCTAACTTGATATCAATTCCATGAAGGAATGCCCAATAAGCTTTTCAGCATAGTAATTTTTATATCCGGTTTTATTTTCCTGAATTCTTTCTACAACATTCTTCTCATCTCTTATTGTACTGCAGACTTCAAGAGATTAAAAAGTATTTCGTAGGACAGCCTTCAAGATACTTAAATGTAGACTTGAGTAAATGTCGACCGTAGGGTACACTTAAAGGTACTTAAAGGTAGAGCGAACCATGAACTTAAGGAGTCAGAGTATGTTATTATTGAAAAAGGCAATAATATAGTAGCTTCCTAAAGATTCAACTGGCAGAAAGAATTGCAGTAAGTGAACTGAGTTTTCATCGTGGTTTTATTTGTTATTGTTCATTACGCACATTCACTCTCAGTATCAATTTTGTATTCCAACAGTAATTTGTTATCGCTCTTCAGGAATTTTATGAACACACTTGATTTTTGTTGTAAATTGGGTTCCGCTTTCGTTAAGGTGAGTTATACTCTAATAGAGATAACAATCCTGGATTCTGAGCACACAGCAATATTACACAAACACATTCCGGTCAATTGCCACAGATAATATTAGAGTTTCTGTTGATAGTTCTCCTTTAATAATCTTGAAATTGACAATAACAACAACAAAAAACTAAACTTGTACGAGATCAATTCAACAGTTTTTTGACACTTTTAGGTACAAGACACTAGTAGTTCAGTGTACATACAATGTCATCATTAATTGAGCATCAGTATTAGTTTACGTTCGAAAAGAGTTGTTCTCTACTTGGTTCAAAACATTTATCTAAGATATAAGCGTACTAATGTTGTTCAAATGTTAAAGAATTGACTTGGTTTATTTGTTATTGGAGATAAGAAAAGCTGGAATTTATATGTTAAGCTTAATTCACTATTTAATTATAGTAGAATAGCCAAGTTAGATGATCGTATTTTTTATTTTCAAATTGCAGCAGGCCTTTGGAAATTCCGCTTTTCTCTCAGCTTTACCCGGTTTAATGCTACACACACTCTCAAGTTGATGGATTTTAAAACAGTGAAGAGTGGGTAAAAATTGGGATTTAAGCTATCCTTAAACTTTACTTCTAAAAGTTGGTTACATGAAATCCCGGTGTTAGGAGGTAATCACACGGAGGCAGGAGTCGGAAGCTATGAGTTCATAAGGTGTAAACACTCTTAGATAGTTTTGAGGGGATTTGTAAATTGTTGAAGTTCTATAGGAATTAATGTCTCTCAACACACACTGGATAATGTCACGCTGACTACAGGAATTTCCAAAAAACGAAGATAGTAGAGAAGTTGTTTTGGAAATTGATTTCCCCCGTAGTTGTGTTGAACAGTTCAAGCGGGGATTGTAGAATGCACTGTGATGTGTGTGTATATGTGCTTCGAAGAGCAGAGAGTGGAGGAGAACGCTTGAGCTTCCTTTAGCTGTTTGGCTGTATTTTTGACAGAAAAATTTTTCTTCAGTTATAGAGCAGAGTTGCCCTGGAGAAGAAAACGCATCGCGCCGAGCTTCGTAAGCTGACCAGACCTTCCATTTCCACCACCAAAAACCACCCACTTCGATCTCTCTCTAGCTTTGAATCCACTGCTGTATACGGAGCAACTGTTCAAGCAAATATATAAGCTCCGTGAGTACTTCCACGGCAAGGCAGACAGGTCCCGAGAACAGACTGAGGCTCTATACTCAAGTCTTGTATTTCTCCCCTGGCACCAGAACCTGCACTTATAATACACGCTTTTTCCTATGACTAATACTTATACAACATTGTATAACCGCTCCGATATAACTCTACTACACGACTTCATGTTCCTCTTCTCGCCAGTTCTGCTGTTAAACTGCTGCTGCTGAAAACTTGAGTTGTATACCAAGCTATAGACCCAGAGACTCTTCACCATTTAATGCCAGTACTACTACTTCCACTACTACAACAGATACTACTATGAGTGAGTAGTAGTAGTGTGAAAGAGAACGCTCGCTCTCGCGTTCCATGTATACAGAATATATACGCTTTCCAAAATATTAACACCATTTCCTCCTCCCTATCTTCTGAGTTGAAACATCTTCATATATCTATACCCGTATGACCCATGTTTGTAGCTCCTTGTACGTACGTTAGGCATCTTCATCTCGGTTCTTTATATTTATCTTCCTCCATATGTATACGAGGTATACTTATCTTCCTCCATGCACACCGCCTGGGAGAATCACTATCGTTTGAATCTATACATCAGTGCTATGGTGGAGGCTGTTAGGAGAAAAAACATTTTTACTCCGCTTCTTCCCGTCTCTGTAGTAGAATAGTTTATAGTAGTTCTCATCCCGCGTCTCCCATCAGCTAACCATCTACATTACGGAATCGGAGAATCCTTCCTGCATCCCAGCTACTGTACATTTCATCCCGCGCAACCAGAGTGCACGCAACCATGGTCTCTAGTATGTGTGTCCCAATTCAGAGTATTATTTCCGGTTCAAAATCACTATTTTATTCCAGATCCAGACGTTTCAACTGCTCTAATATCCTTTTTAACAAATCATCTCAAGGGCTCTCGCTCTTCCGCTGACTTCCGCTTTAGCCCTATTATACTTGCTTTTCATTCTAAATATTTTCACATGCTACAATGCTAAATATATTAGTTACTTAAATATAGTAGGGATGTGTATATTATAGGTAGTATGAGGTACTACATGTATAGATATGCTTACTGTTGCTGCTAAGTTCCTTTAGATATAATTTTGCATCTCTATTCAGAACCAATGTTGCTTCTCCAGCATGTCTCGGATAAAGGTTACATACGGTTCGCATCTAACCATCTCAGCTTAAGGTTCAGTACGGAGCTTTTGGACGGGGAGAATTTCAAAAGTTAGCTGGACCTGCATGCTTGGACCTACATTTAGCTTGTATGCGATTTATGTGTGTCGGTTGTACTCTCGGTCCGCTTTTATTGCCATATGATTTAGCTTGTCAAACTATTAACATTATGTACTCAACTGTTTGTTATTGATTTTGATATTACAAATTTTACAAAGCATTTATTTTGATCAAAATTATCTGGATTACACAGTAAATCACAGGATTTCGGGAGTAAGAGGATTGTAATGGACGTCAAAGCTCCATAGTCGATTTGGTCCAGGAACAATAATGTAAGCTGGATAGAGGTAACAGAGAGAAAGTTGTACAAGGCAAAGTCAAGTAGTCCTATTTCGGAACAGGTGCAGAGAAGAATGGAAATAAAATCCAGGGATGTAAATCAATGCTGTTTGAGAAAATCAATATTTTCCAGGAAATAACCAACAATGAGGAACAGACTGTTATTGAGTCATCAATGGCTTGGAAAATCTCACTGGACTTGTTATCACTTATCATAGCCATTCCAGTTTCTTTATTTCTATGATCTTTTATTTCATAAAATCTTTTTCATCTCGTCTGCAGTCGACGCAGTCCTTTATCCTATTATATTTTCCAGAGCAATAGGCTAACAAGCGTTGCAGGCGCTTGCCTCCTCACACACCAGAAGTAGGCCTTTCATCATCCCGATGAGCAAGTAATCATTGAGAAAATGAAAGAAAAGTATGCAGCATAAGGAAAGCCGAGTAGACAGCCTTTATCTCTCTTGAGGTACAGGAGCGCAAGTAAATTAGGGCAGAACTGCTCCCAATTCCTTGTTGCTTCCAGCCTTCCGTGTCGGGTATTAGTGCTTGCAGAAGACGGAGAGGAAGAACGATTTTCCATGAAAATATTAATTAGAGCAGAATTTTCGGAAATGAGTTTGCATGACATTTGCTGCCTTTATATGTCAAGAGAGAAAGGAGAGGAAGAACGGGAGAACATGTAAATATAACATATGTATCTGCCTATTTTACTGACGGGAACGAATGGAAAACCTCAGCAAAAGCTTCAAGGAGGAAATTATCAGAGGAACTTGCTGATGGTTTCTATGCCAACGTTGAAATTGACTGGATGGATGTGTGCTTGCTGTACTCTATTTGTATCTAACTGGTAATTTTACGAATAGTTTGGGAAAAACTAATAATGAAGAAAACTTTTGCGTGCGGAGGTAATAACATATATTATGAAGAGATTAATAATATACACAGATTAATAATATAATAATATATAGGGATGAACCTTATGTACATACACAGTTGGCTCATATAATAAAGTGGGATTAATAATATAACAGAGACTAATGATATTACATTAGCCTACATATATGCAGTGGGGATGTTATTAAAAATAAAGAACTCCTGGCACATAATAAAAGTTATTGCTAAGTGCGAACAAGTTCCACAAGCGCCAAAGGGAAAGACTAAAAAATACAGTATATTCATATTTTTTAGATTCGTTGGAGGTTCTAGCTTGAAACTTAATAAGCTGAATGATTTTTAACGCATATATATTTCTTCTCAATTTACATCCAAATGAAAGTTTATGATTTCTCAACTTATATCATCAGAGGGCTCGTGTAGAAGCGATGACAGAGAGGATGAGCTCATGATAGTTGACTTCATGGTTTAAATGTGTTTTATATTCCTGTAACTTATACTCTTAAAATGTATATGAAAACATATGTATTGCACATGCGGTTAATATTTTGCCGTGCGTACAATTAATAGCTCGCCATATAAAATAAACACACTATTAATATTTAACCAAAATGATATCTGTATTTTCCCCTGTGAAACACACACTATTTTGCTTTATAGCTACTTATACTTCAAATTTCCATTAACAAGTACATACATATTATATTACCATTTTCCTCATATGTAATACATATATACAAGTCGTACTTCCCCGTATGGAACCATGTACAATTAATATTTAGCCATATGGAAGAAGCAATATTTTACCAGATGCAATACATGCACACTAAATCCAAATATTTTGTCGTTATTATGTAATGCCTGGAAAATTAATATGTTAACAGATGTGATGCATACCGTGTTTAATATTCTCCACATATAATTACCTACCTATTTATAATTTGCTATATATAATACATACTATACTATAATACTGTTGTTGCATTATCTTCTTCTTCGTCTTTTGCCTGGCCTCCGCAATATTCCAATTGACACTTTTATCCTCTACTTTTTTCCTGCCACTTGCCAATAAAAAACCAATGTGCATCACCAACCGTCAAAAATTTTCTTATAACTTGGAGCGTCGTGAAAGCCCATAGAGCACATTATATTTACATATATGCGTAGTCAAATATTCGATTGTCAATTTAGCACATTCACCCTTACCATTACTTTGCAGCAGATATTGTAGAGATTGGCAGAGGCTGGGCCTTTGAGTCATCCTCTATATAATGTTTGTTGTCAGCATAATATTATTATATAGGAAATGCTTTTAAGAATGTTTTAAGCATTGTCTAAAATACATGGCAGGTCTCAAGTCACTACAAGAATGCTTACTCATAATGTGCTGTGCAAGCCTTTCTTCTTATTTACTTTTACGTTTTGGAAGTGTGCAGTGCAGCAAAAATGCACGGCACACACACTCACAAAAAATTATGATGATGGAAGATATTGTTGTTGAAAAAACTATTCTCTTCATCCTCGTGGCAGCTGAAAAAAGGAGTGATGAGGTGGAAAAAATCAAGTGATTTATTACTAAATAATTTAAAATAAGTTTTTTAAAACTTTGTCAGGACCTTATAGAGACATTCATTAGCAAGGGCATTGGGTTGATGGGATTCGGGATTGCGTAATGTGTATATGGCTTCACGTTTATGATGATATCATGATAAGAATTCGATTTATCATGGAGATTTTTAAATCTCAACAACATTTTTACATTTTCCAACAACACAAAAACCTATGCATAGAACCAAGGTTAGTAGAATGCAATACTGAGAATAATTGTAATACATTACCATTTGCACATCCAGTATAGGTACGTAAAACTCACAAAAAACTGACAAGCACCAACGAACACCATTTGCTTATGCCAACGGTCTCTAGACTCCTGTTCACGGTGCTTTCCAGTGAATCTCCTGTAGGCATTTTGTTTGGAGTCCAGAGATGACGCCTTATGTCGAGTATTTTCTGGTCAAGTCGTATAAATAAAGTGTACTGCTCTTTACGGATGCCACACAAAATGTTGTTTTTGGAATAGAAACTGTATTCTTGGGGATAGAAACATTTTCGTTTGGATTGGAACACAAACTTATTTCCATTCACTTCACTATACTAATCATACACTTCCATCAGGTGGAACTAACATTTTCCGCAGCACAGCTAGCTTGGAAAGATATCGGTACTTCCGGAGTTTAGTAAATATTTGACATGAAAACGAAGCTGACAGCGCCAAATGTATGAGAACATATACATATATTGTATAAAGGTTTGATTTCATAATATTTATTCAGCTGCAATAGTTTTTATCAATACAAATATACTATTAAATAAATCCGCAGACAAGCTTCCACACCGCAGGATCAAAGTTCTTCATTTGTCTTCTTTGTCGGCGATATTATATTGGGTAGCTCTTCTGCCCAGTACCTACAAGAATGAAAACATATGTATATAATCAGTAGATGTATGCTTAGAATACATATTTACTTTAAAATATTTAGAAAATTTATTCCATACACTATAGGAAAATTACTGAAACTCGATCAATCAAATGTAATAAAACATGACAAAATGAACTTAAACTATAACATCCACGTCAATTACAACGTCAATATTACATTAAAGACAACATTACATTGTAACGCAAACCAAGTTAACAAAAACATTAGTGGTATTTCAGTTTATATTAAAATTTATTAGACCACAAAGAGCATTTAAAATATTGAGTTACTACAGGGCTCAAGTATTGCATTGCTACAGTCTACCAGGCAATCAACAGTTGAAAGGGAACTTAAATGAATTACCTTAAAATTCCAGTCCGGAAATTAGGCCTCAATTTTAACTGGCGGTTTATTGAAAGCACAGTGGGTTGCTTCCTTGTGAATTTGGGCCAAGAAACGCCAAGAGCATCCGTAGGAGTAGGATTACTAAATAAGCAAAATTTATAGATATTGACGGACTTGGATGTTCAAATTCAATTTATTACTCCCTTTGAGTAAGCTTTTTAGTCATTACATAAATGTGGAATTATTGAAGAGGCTAACTTATAGGCAATACTATTGAAGATGCGAACGCACAATGATTTTATTGAAGGTACCAAAAAGTACATACGATGCGGAAATATTGGCGTTTTGTATTAAGAAGATGTTGAATTGGATGTCAGACTACAATGTTAAAGTATACAAGCGATGTGACGGAAGATGTTAAAATAATATAATTTACCTATATTTAACGAAATTAACGATCAAAGGAATTAGTTTCTTCGTGGCAAACTGTTTGTCATCCTGGGGCAACTCCCGATCCTCGCCTAAGAGCTGAGTGAATAAATACTGTAGAATGTCCCCATGAGCAACATCTGTAGAAAGTGTTTGATACACAAATACATGTACATACAGCATTAAAGAGAAGAAAACAAATAACAAAAACCCAATTGTTTGCAGGATCTTCAAAGACAAGCGACAATAGACGATTAGGGCTTATAATGGACCTGAAGGTATACAAAAAAGGAATGGAGATTTACTTTTAACTTCCGTATCTCCGAGGGATTGCATGATGCTGTGTGATCCTTGATACTCAAACAAGAAGAAGTAGACGGGGATACTCTGTTCCGATAATTGAGTCCCATATTGTGAAGAGAATCGTGTGAAAAGGAGGTCGTTGAGGAGCTACGAAAAATAGAGAGAAAAGAGAAGCTGTACGAACAACAAAATACGGAATATGCATACAAAACAATATATAAAATCCATACAAAATACATAAAATACACACAAAGTATCCATATACAACATATTGAGAGAGAGAGAGAAAAAAAATAGCAATTATTCTTCTTCTTCTTCCTTTTCTCTCTGCTCTTATTCTCTGGTACACACGCATATGGTAACATCTCCAAGATTCACATGCTTTCCCCTCTCAATCCTTATTGTTGTGATGAAAGAAACTACTACTGCGGTACTACTTATTACATGGAGAAGGAGAAGGAAACTACACAATAACTACTTTTCTACCTGAAAAGCAGGGGATAAATAATTACGTTCACGAAGAAGCAGATTATGTACGAGGAGGATGGGAAGCCCATAGATAAGTCGATAATTGAAAGGGTTAACAGGAATGGATCCAAATCCGTCTAAATCAATGCAATGTGAACCAACGTGAGAAATTGAAACCTTGTGCAGTGAAAGCGAATTCCAACGTCCATATTATATCTCGGGTACTATACACTATCACATTCCATTCACCATACATGTAAACGCCAGGCACAAAGCATCAGGGATTACAACTAAATCAGAAATAATTCCCATTAGGATCAAAGGCCGGAACAATAAATACCTAATAAAGCAGGTAAGAAGGAGCGATAGCTCAAAAATTGGATTCTCTATTCCTTTTGTGAATTGCTAACCAGCCAGAGTAACATTATAAGCCTCTACAAGCGTGGAGAGTAGGCTTGCAGGATTCCTGGTATTTACAGACCTGGAGTATAGACGCTCAAAAAAATACATAGAAGTTGTACAAAGTTTATTATAACATACGAACACTTTCGTGGTATACGGTGTGTGCATACAATATATTAATGCACATTTATACAGTATACTTTAGATTTATATAATATAACGTGGATAAATTAAATGATATACTGTACTGTTTATTGAAACTTAGCTTCTAAATTTTTAAACCTATCTCAAAGCCTGTATCGTCACCTAGACCTTCGGAATTCGGGTATGATATTAATTATTTTGCCTAAAATTTCAACGTGTTAAAACAGTTTTCTTCGATCTCGGAATGGGCCAAAATTATGTACGAGCAAAAAGCGAGCGTGGTGTTTTTTAGCACTAAAGTTTTCGCATATTTGACTTTGCCACTAGTGGGGTTAGTGTAAACTGATTTTAGCACATCCATTGGTTTAGCTTAGGGTATACAAGCCTGTAACTGACTGATGATGTGGACGTTGACAAACCCTTTTAAGCATGATTTCACCATCGAATAGATACTTCGTTATTACTGTATATCTCCTATTATCTACGAAATATTTGTAGCCGTGAATTACATCACACATTTTATGATGAGAGCATACATGATTCCTTCATTTTAATTCCGGTCATGATTACTGTTGAAAAGAACAAGCGCGTGGATTACCGTCGACGAGAGCTGAATTTGACCGAGAGGTGAATAGTTGGTATAAACTTTAACGCTCCTGCTGTCTCCACAAAACTTATATCGATGTGCACAGATGCTTTCTGTGTAAAAGACTAACTGACAAAATTAACTTCTAATTTAAAAATTCATATGTGAACTTCGCTCTTGTTATTCGCCATTTTCTCCGTTAACGGCAAGCGAAACTGCTGCGATAGTCCATGTAAACTTTTACGTATAGATAAAAATATAAGTACTAAAGTTACTGCTAATACTGCTATTATAGTTTAGCTACATACATTTAGTAGTACATTATATCGTTCGTATGCAAAATAAACTCCCGCTCGTTTCCTCAGTCTTTAGAAACTGCGACTTTATAAGGCTATAGTACATACAGTAGGCTTACGTTCAATAACTTATGCATTCTGATCCATCATAGTATTCCCGCTAATGCCATAAGCGCCATTATACGTATAGATAAGCAAATTTACACAGGATAAACTCATGTATTCAATCTCTCAAAATCCTTTCAACAGTCAATTAAAAAAGAGAGACACAGGAGCTAGATGATGTATGGAATATATAGACTCGATTGTGTAACCTTGTTAATGGGTTGTAGCGTCAGGATGTAACATCTAACATTGAGTCGCTTTTAGAAAAATCCGGATGAGGAAGCGTGATCAAATATACATAGGTAGATACATACATTGTGTAAACACGTTATCCTAATCCATTTATATTTCCCATGGAGCCCATAATATGAACATAATAAAAAACAAGCTTATTTAACTTATTACAGCTTCCAAAATCTCTATTAGCATGTTCCCTTTATACAGTGTGAGGTACGGTGTATACAAGTGTTGGGGAATATGGACCTACAGTCCGTTCATAAACGGGTTATATGGAACTTTTCTGACACGAAAAAACAGTGTAGAAATAGTAAATTGTGCTTCAAGTAGCTGCCGAGTATGATTCAAAGGCACATGCATATATATACATGAGATTACTATCGTAAAGAAGTGTAATATATAAATATATGCCGTCACGTACATATGAGTTTACTTTTGGTACATAAAAGATAAATATGAGTTTACTTGTAGTTTCGTACAATACATATCATGAGTTTACTTGCAGTTTCGTACGATACATATCATGAGTTTACTGGAACAACTTGTATGAAATACACACGAGTGTGGGGGATAGCAGACAAGTACCCAACAGCCTAAATAGACCGCGTATACAGTCATAGGTATAAAATACGGGGAAGATTGGAGAACAGATACAAATTTAAATTATGAAACACATCTTATGCCAGATTACCAGTTCCTCGCAAAACATATACAACGGCACATGGGCTATGCACATGTAAGATAGCGTGTATCCTGCTACTAATACCTGTATTCATGACTCTCCCTGAACTTAAGTGCATATAAGCCTTCTACACAGAGAATTATGGAGAAGCCGGGGAAATCTGCCTCGAACAGATACGGTGGTTTTAGAGAACTACCAACTCACATTTAAATACATCTCCAGTTTTTTATACAGTCAGAAATTCCAATTCCGACCAAAACGTATGGCAAGGATGATGGTTATGTGCTTTCTGGAGGACACTAAATGAATTCCACATACCTGAGTCAATGGATGTATTAGTTGTGAGTCTCTCTCTCTCTCTCGCAGACAAACCCAAAAGTAGAGGTGGATATTTTGGAGTAGAGTTCTAACAGTAGTAAACAACATCTCGAATTTGCAAACACAAATGAAAAGCAAGAGTGAAGCGGAGGGATGAAATACCAGAGGTAATCGTGTATAGAGTAGAGAGCGACAGACAGAAAAGCCGACAGAAAGGGAGAAAGACAGGAAAATAGAAAGGCTGAACTGAAAGAGAGCTTGGAAAAGAGAGAAATGTTAGCATAAAACCCAAAAGCAGATGAAAGATACTTTACCTCAATATATCTGGACCGAAATTCATCCTCATTATCAATGTTAATATTGGTGAAATATCTCTTCTTGAGTGCACGGCTCGTCGGGAATAATTTACTTTGAAATTCAGAGATGACTGGAAGGAGTCTTGGAAGCCGTTGGTCGATAAAATTCCCATCATACTTGCCATCATTAAACGAATTCAACGTCACTACCAAACAAAACCACACACGTACAAACAAAACTCTAGATCATAATCATCTCATCTTTAGTACTTTGCATACAGGCATCACACATTGTCTGCTGTCCATACATAATCGGCATAGTTAGGAGCTTGGAAATTTGTGAAGTCATTAGAACAACCTCTACTCCATTTAAGGCGTTAGTTTGCTTATGGTCCGCATACCATACAACCAGCCGCCTGATTCAACACCAGATCATCTTCCATCCCGAATTATAAAGGAATTTCCACATAGGTAAATTACCTAGTTAAATATCTAATTTGTATAGTCAACGCTCTAAATCGCATACCTGAATATTCAGCTAACATGCCCAAGCTCAAATAGTGAAGCCAATCACCCATGTAAGTACATACCCAAACAACAAACTTACATAACCAAATAGCAACCAACATACTTATGTAAACCTACACACTCTGACTTACCCTAAAACCCAAACAGCAAACTTGTTTATTCAAAAAGCGAGCTAACATAAGGAAATATGGAATTATCATATCTAAATAGCAAGCTTACATACTAAATAGCAAAATTAGATATCAAATAGCAAACTTACATACCAAATAGCAAACTTACATACCAAATAGCAAACTTACACACTAAATACCAAACTTGCAAACCTAAAAAGCAACCTTACATACCCAAATAGTCAGTTTATATAGCAAGGCATACAAAATGTACCTCTCAAACTATACTTAATTATAGCTAGCATCCAGTAAACCAAGTACAAACAGGAAGCACATAGCAAACACGTCGTTTCACTAAATACTTTGCACAAACCCAACTAAAAACAACAAAAGCTTCATAGACAGTTCTTTTGTGCCGTCTTAAAGCGAAAATTATGCATCTTTCAGTCTGAAAACGTTTCAAAGGCTTTACTTCTCCCCTCAATATACTTCATACCATAAAAATATAAAGAACTGAGGGTGCGAATAACTATTTTAGGGTGGGAAACTATAGAGCTGTTACTCCAGTTTTTTTTATTTTTGAATAATACTATTATAAACGTACATAAAGCATACAGTTCTTGACTGTCGACAGTCATTGTACATCAAAAAAGGCAATTTGTTAAGTTACTAAACGCAGATATATCCGTACACAATAAATTATACGGAATTCTATGAGCCGCAATTTCTGAACCTTTTGTAGCTAAGTAAGATATAGAGTCGTATCTTTATACAGGGGGATTTCCGATGCACACACTACAAAATAAAAAAGTACGAGAGTTGTGAGAGCGGAATGAAAGAAGAAAACAACTTTTCACTTTTTTTGGGCACCATTCCGAGTTTTGTTTTCTCTCTCTCTCTCCCTCCTTTTCTCACTTTCCCTCTCTTTCTTTCTCTCTTGCCGACTAAAAATATTCAAGAGAAAAAACTTGCAAAAAAACTAAAAAAGAGCGGTTCAACCCATCGAAAGCGATCAGGAAAGAATAATTTGCTTAATGTTCTTTCTCGTTTGTGTTCCATTCATAGGCATATAAGTGCCAACATGTATCCTCGTTTGTAAATAGGCTCCCCTGTTTTCCTCTGCTGGAGTTATAAGAAAACAAAAAAACCGAGGGAAATCATTTCCTCGCACAATACGCAAAAAAATGTTTCTTTTTTCCTTTAATCCAATTTTAATGACATTTCCAATTTAGTCTAATTTTTTGTGCGTACAAAAAATCCTGTATACTTGTTGAAAAGGAATCGATTCGTGCGGTAGATTTTCTTTCTTTATTCTCACTTGGAGGCACACAGTAGATTTGCTGTAACTGTAACAGCAACAGCGGGAGAAATTTGGAAAAAATGCAAGTTGTAAAAAATTTCCCTGCCTTCACAGATTTCTTCCTTTAGCCCACATTAAGTGTGTGATATTACAGAGGGTAAGTAACTTGAGCTATCTGAGTACACATGTAAATATTCTATATTGACAAGGTCTGCATCAAGTTACTTGACTTGAATGTAATGTAACAAGCGGAAATGTTCAAAAGTGAGCGTCAGTCATGCGGCAACTTACACCTAAATACAGATTTCCAAGCTTTTTTCTCACCATATCCTTTTTTCACACACAAAACAACCGCTAGCAGAAAGATATATAGTCACACACACACACCTTCAGTACAGTGCGACATTTTTTTTCAATAAATTTTTTTATATGTACACAAGGATATGGTTTTAAAGCTTACGTGGGTAATAAAACGCAGCTTCATGAACAGCCAAACCCGTCAGAACTGGAACTTTGGTAAACTTCCCACTTTGCAAAATTTCCTCCGGTGTTTTGTCAAACAGTACATTATCTATGCACGGAGCGAACCATCGGGGGAAATTGAAAAATGACTAGAAACGGAGAACAGAATAAATAAAACACAAAAATGAAGCTGTTTGTCCAATGAAGCGAATGTAGTCTACACTGAAAACTACTAAATTGGCGCTTTTCACAAGGAGCGTAAAATTGGAAATCTTAGGATCATATATTCTTTATGAACAAGAAATCCTATGTTCACGAATAAAAATCAGAGACACCATAACTAAATATCATATACTATCTAAAAACTAAAAATCATATGTACAGGGACGAAATCATATGTTGTCATATATCTACAACATTTGTAATAAACGACACAATAAAGTAAATTGTGAAAAATGAAATTGGCGCAATCAGTAATGAAAGCTGCCGACATAAATTGAGAAAAATAAAAAGCGTAAATTTCTATAAAAAAAGGCAGCAAAGTGTATTAAAAAATAATTCAATAAAGTGTCTGAACAAAAAACGCAGTATTCTGAACTAATTGACAACAACAAAAAAGCAAATTGAGAAGTCTGAAAATCAAGTATACTGGGGAAAAAAATTAGGCGTAGTAGTCAATAAACTCAATAGAATTATACTCGAAAGTTGCCAGTAAAATTAGACTACGAAAATAAAATCCAGTAAAATTAGACTACGAAAATAAAATCTCGTTAAATTAGACTCGGAGAATAAAATTCAGAGCCTGAAATTTGTGAGATCAGAAATGATCAATTGAATAAACTACGCACAATAAAACTGGTATAGGAAAATGGAGAAGCGTATAGAGCCTATACATAAGAAAAGTCTTAGAAATTTGTCCAAGGCCTGAATCATTTCAACTTACAAACATTTGATTGACTTCTTTCACTAGATTTTCTGTAGAACTTGCTCGAATACAATCGACCAGCTCGGTGAAATCCTTGTAGTTGTTACAGTGAAGTCTTGATCCAAGCTCCTTTGCAGATTCGACAGGATTTTTTTGGAAGTACTGTGAATTGAGTGCAGTCCCGCCGAGTAAAATGATGTTTTGGAATAAACCTTGAATACATCAATTTATTCAGTGGAATATATACATATAAATACGGCTATACACATCTAACATGGGGGGCATCTACTAAGTAAGGATATTGTCCTCCGTACTATTAGCGAAAGGGCAAAAAAATATCCCTTATACACACAAGTCTCAAACTTCATCCCATGTGGCAGCCGGGCTGTATAATGCCTCTCTCCGAATGTAGAAGCATGCAGAATGTCGTCGACGAGGACGCCCGTTTAAAATGATAAAATCAGTAATGTTAAAATCCTTTTCAAACGCTATAGTCTCTACCCTTGTTCTTAAGTGACTGAAACATTTTATCTCCTGAGCTAAGCCCTAGTCTTATTCCTTGTTACTGTCGTAAATTGACACGGACTCGTCTTGTACACATACACTTCCCTTCTATTTGTATAGTAGCGTGTAGACTTGATCCATGCCGAGAAGAAACAAAAAATAAAATTAGACAAAAAAAAATAGGAAAAAGGGAAATCTTCGTACATCGTCTGCTACAGATAACACTATATATGTACATAAGTATACATAAATAAAATGTATATAAAAGAACACTGTACTCATACTACTGTATAGTCTCGTGTAATTATATGTAGACAGATAAAAATAAGGCGGAAAGATCTCTCCAGCAAATTAGACACTACAAAACAAGTGAATAGAATATATAAAATCCTCTTTCTCTCTTTTTCACAACCACCCAATGCTAAAATACGGAACTGCGGAAGCTTGAAGACGGAGTCAACGGAGACACGTTCCTCTATACACACGACATATTTCTTCTCATTTGAAAAGATTTTTTATATTCTCATATCTCCTCTAGCCTATTTCCTTTCTTTCTTCTCCTTCAGTAGTCTCCGTCTCCACAGATTGCTGATATTACGATGATACTTATGATACGGCGGGCTAAAAAAGCTAGTCATTCCTAGGTAATTTTCATGATCGATTCAATTTATTACATTATTTTCTCAAGGATTACCGGTCTTTGAACATAAATCAGAACCATAAAAGAGTTGAAATATTTCCCCCTTTTTTCCAAGTGTGGTGATAGAAGCTGGCAGGGGGTGGGAGTAGCACCCGTGGTAGCTAATAGTAAAAGGTATATAGTAATAGCCTTTTAACCATTTTTCTCTCAGTGCGTAAAAAATTGGGGTAGAAAATGTGTTTTTCGACCCAAAAAATTCACTCTTATTTATGTAGTCATATATCAAGGGGCAAAATTATTTTACTACCAATAACCTCTTCTGTACTAAAACCATTTTTTATGGTTATTACATATTTTTTACGCTGAGTTTTTTATTTTCAAAAAAGCTTCAGCCAAATGCGTTGCGGGATAGAGAGATCTTCCGAAGAAATATATTCAATTCTTAGTTTATAAAGAGGAAGAATTGAAATTGTGGGTTAAGAGTCTTTCTATAAAAGAAATTTCGATATTGGCAAGACTTGGAAGTATCTGTTAAGGATCTTTTAAAGGTCTGAGTATTGGCAAAACTTGCAAGACCGGTTAAGGGTCTTTGGGAAAATTTTAAATTATATAGGGTATCTCTGATATATGGACACTTTTAGTTGCTACACTGGAAACTGTATGATGATTTGGAATGAAAACGTCCATGTCGACAGTGAGGTGAACTGATGGGCACTTGGGAATAGAGCCACTTGGACATGTCATACATGTGGTTTAAATCTTTTTCCTCGTCACAATTGCCTCGATTCACAAAAGACTCCGGGACGATATAGGGTTACAAATAATGTGATAAAATGGTTTGGAAGCAACTTTTACCTTTCGATCTGTTGGTGAGTGTCAATAGGGAAGTGGAGGCAGCTCCTGCTCCTTCACCCATCACTGTAATTTTATCCGGATCTCCTCCAAATGAAGCCACGTTGGATTTCACCCAATTGAGTGCTTCGAGTTGATCGAATAGACCCCAATTACCTGGTGTGACCTTGTCTTGGACGCTGAGAAAGCCTATGTATAAAAGAGGAAATTCAAAAAAGGAAGTGCATTCAGAAGAGATCGTTATATAAAATCCAATTGAAAATCAATGGTCAGTTTTATTTGGTGAAGCAGTAACTTTCCCATTTCAATTGAATCTCATAATCATGGGGAAAAATTATCTGATGGAGACTTCCCCGATGTTAGTCTATCTCTTTCACATTCTCCCTTCTGTCTTTATCTTTCCTTGATAGCCCCTAAGCAAACTTATTGGGGAATACTAGCACACAAGCACGACGCACATATTACAGCTACTACAGATTCTATGAAATGGGATCCCACTGTTGTTGCTCTGTTTGAAGCCGGAATAAAATCAATAAGGCTTCTGGTTATGAAGTCTGTCTACACAATTCCTATTTCTTTGAATACCAACCAAGAATTATTACCCCCCATGGGAAGTTTGTGTGTGTACGGAATACAGAGAACGGAGTTTAATAATAAAAAAGTAATTTAATTAATTTTTCCTTTAAAGATAATTCTTTCGTTTAAGTTTGTAATCATCCCCGCTTAGAAACTCAATATATACTCTATAAGCCCCTACAAAGCCTCCGGACGCCTTATGTAAGAGTTCACTGGAGTCTTTATAGAATGGCAGCGTGTCAAAAAAATTAATCCGAATGAACTGGAAAGACCATAAAGGAAATTATTATTGATTCAACAAGAAATAAAACTTGATTCAAAAGGAACAAAACGTGAGAGCAAAAGAAGGAAGAAACAAAAACTTCATTTTTACCAAGTACTCCCAGACGATACTGAATGGTGATCAAGACAATATTCTCATCTACGATGAAATCTGGTCCATAGAGAAGAGACGCTGCTCCTCCTGTATTGAAGCCACCGCCATGAATGAACACAATGACAGGTTTCAAAACGTCAAGCTGTTTTCAAATCAAGGGGAAAAAATAAAAAATATAATCAAAAAATCCGAATCCTCTTAGGCATAACACACATGTGACAAATGGAAAAGAAACGAAACACTATAAAAACATCAGAGCATCCGAGGAGAAGAAAGTTTCCTCATTAAAATTACACCGGAAAGGAAGAAAAGAAAATCAAAGGAAAATACATTCAACTTAGGGCTATCAGTAGCACCAGTGCAAAAGTTCATTTCTTTTCTCTTCTTCTCCTCCTCTCCTTGTGTACACGCGGAGAAAAAAAGCAGCCAAAAGTTTGCCAAAAGTTTATCCTTACAAGAAAACATTTTGACAAAAGCAACCATCAAAATTCCAAATACCAAATATTTGCGTGCTCGTTTTTCAAATACATCTTTTACTTCTCTTTTTGTACATCAAAAGAGACTTTTTATTCCCTTACGTATACGCAGAGGTTTCATAGAATTTTGACCGATTGTGGATATTTGGTTCGCAGAATTTTGACGGACGCTAAACAAAGTTGGCTCTACTACTTTGTCATACACTAACAGGGTTCGTTATTACTTTTGGTGCATGCTAAACATTGTTTTGTACTTTTTAAAGCTACTCAACAATGCTTCGCATCAATAATAATATCACGTCAGTAAGTGTAATAAAAATTAATCCAAGTATAAATTTTGTATTTTTAATATTTTTATGAGTTGTGAAGTATTCTACATATGCGTAATCCATTTTGAGAGATTTCAAACATAGTTTCATAGAATAACTCCAAGCAGGGAGGGTTGGGGGTATCTCCATTCGAATAATAAAAACATCAAAGCGTACTCTAAACAAGCTTGGAAAATAAATTCCAATGTCTTTTACTGCAAGTTGACGAAACTAGTGGAAAATTCATCTTCAGCAACTAAAATTAATCAAATGACTCGTCCCACTAATGAACTAAAAGGTGATCAATCTTGTCCCTCTTGACTATTACTTGGCCAGGCACTAACTAATTCTCAAATAGTGGAAGCAGACTACAGCTCTCCAAGTTAATAATGTACGCAATAAACTTTATAAAAGGAATATGGCGATTACATCCGACGAGTAGACATTAACATGAAGACAGTTTTCATCGCCGATAACTTGATTTGTAGCAATATGCAATTGCGGACAGACGGGGCCGTCATCAGTGGCGTTGAATATGCCTTCCCACGGGGATACCGGGACAGGAGCCTAGAAATTCCCATACATTTACATTTATGAATCCATAATTATGTTTGTAATTATTACATTAAGTGTACATCCTCAAACATCTAGTTTCACTTATTCCTCTTATATGATTTTCCTCTTCTTAACGGACTACGAATGCCATCATGTATTCTGACTACAAATTCCATCATGTATTGCGATTATGAACCATGCAACCACATTAAACGACCCATTATACCCCACGATTCCACTGGAATCCCCGTTAAATAATTTGAATGTTGAGTACCTCACTCCTACTTTGTTACCGAAAATGACGAATACACCGGAGGAAATTCCGGGTGCACAAATACAAATAGAGGAACAAAGTAACATCTACGGGAACAGTAAATATAAACAAATAAAGCACAGACCCACTGCGGTTCTCGTAATGTTTTTTGAAGAATTAAATAAATAAAACTTACAAATGCGTCCGACAAGTTAAGTTTGCTTTTGCACAATCCTAAAACTTCCAACTATGCCCCAAAAATCCGGAATTTACTTACAAAGCCCAGCATCTGCTCCAAAAACCATCCACATCACATATATTTAAGCATAAGCACCTTGTATATAACGTTAATAGCGCTATTAAAACTCTTTTCCGAATATATATAGCAATAATACATGGCAGGGCACACATTTGGTACTTCTGTGTATTAAATTGCAAAAGCAAAGCACAGAACATCATTGATCCTCCATATTGAAGTATGCAGCCTGCCTCCCAAAAACCTTTTCTCCTTGTTTACAAAGCCAAGGCATACAAAAATAGCTTTGCCTTTCTCCGTGTGCGGCTTAAGCAAGCATACTATAGTAAGCATTTGGTGGAGGGGGGTACTTTGAAACGTTTTAGAAATGCAAAGTTGTTGTTCGTATTTTTGTGGTAGCCTTCTATGGCTTTTATCTACGACCATTATGATCTCTATGTACATATATGTGTGTACTTGTGCATATATCCTTTTTTGATACCTATAATCTATATTTAAAATAAAGTCTAAAATTTATGCTTTTATAGGAATATACTAAAATATTTTTTATGATATACGTCTGTAATATGGCAAATATGACAACAACGGTATATTACGGCCTGAAATAATGCACGAAGACATTCAAAGCTCCAAGTGTTTGGGGTCTTGCGTTTTTAGTTTAAAACGTTGTATGTATGTATACACGTTTTATTTACCCCGAGCTTGAGCTTCTTTCAACAACGATCGCCGCAACTTTTATACTTGAGTGCTATGCATTATCCATGAGAGTCAAGAAGCAATTTCGTCGGAAAACACAGAAGAGCCCTAAACGTGTACGACATTTGTACATACTAGGATGTAATTTAAACTTAACAATCATGTTACAAGAATTGATTACTCAAACAAAATCTCCATCAGAATCTATCTAAATTTTAAAACACAGTTAAATTAAATATTATATTAAAAATTAAAAGTAAAGTATTATAACAAAAATATTTAAAATCAGACCTTGTTTTATAGAGAATCTCAATTCTAAATAATTTATAAAATATTGCAAAATTAAAATGTATTGTAAACATGTTTTGAAAGATATATTCAAGTCAATATGTGTGAAATACGTTAGATAAATTTCTCATGATGATCTTTGGTAAAAGAAAGCGTAACTTTTAAGACATGTTTTTAGGGAAATCATATGCAATTTAATGAAGTAAGTAATGTAATATTATTAAAGATAATGTCCTAAATTATGCGGTGAGCTGATAAACTTGAAAGGAGAATAAATGGAATTGTCCGTGAGAACATTAATTTTAAAGTACATATTTCCGCGGTACTTCGAAGTAACTATACATGAATTTTAATGAATGGATGGTACAAAATTTGAGAAGTTGGTACTTGTAATCAGACCTACAGTATGTGAATTGTAAAGCTCTTATAGATGTTAAATTTTAAATAAAATAACAAGTAACATTGTGTTATTTGGACATGAAATTTTGGAGGAAATAATGTATGAAATTATGTATGATGTAGGAAGTGAAGAGTAAGTAATGACCTGAAACCGTAAGGACTTGACAGGCGGTTGGGCGTAAGGAATACCTCTAAAACTGAAATACGACGTTCCTGTCGGTGTCGTTAGTTGTACACCCCGTATTTGTCCAATTTTCGTCCGTACAACGACGGAATTCACGACAAGGGAACATGTCGTGAGAATTATGACAATACTAACAATTATCGAGACTTGAAGGAAGCAGGAGCAAGACCTGAAAGAATTTCGCGAGTAATGTTGACCCGGCATAATTCTACAGTCACGAGGGGTTTTCCTTTCCGGCTTTACGAATCCACACACACACACACAAACGGTTCTCCACAGAAAGTATGTATTTTTAGTATTTGTGAAATGCCAGATATTTTTAATATGTAACACAAGATATACATAAAGTTATTATAGGTAAGACAAGTTGTATTTAGTATAGGCAAGACGAGTTGGATTTAGTATAGGTAGTACAAACTGCATTCACCATGGGTAACACAGACTGTATAGGTATATTTTTGCTTACAGTGTCTACTGTCGTACATCCAGAATTTAATATATTTTTGGTATGTACATAACAGAGAATTTGTAATTTAAGTACGCAGGACGGAGATATTTCTTAAAAGGTTTGCTATTGCATGTAATGTATTTGATGATGGCGAAACATTTATGTAGACTGGCACATATATGTGAAGTATACACCCGGAATAGTATTTATTATTATGGTGGTTCCCGGTTTTAAAAGGAGTTAATATTTGTACACAGGGTGAGCAAGCAAATGCACAGGAACAAACACACGTAAAGATGAATATCTCCGACTCTCCGGCAGAATTTTACTCACATGCAATGTAATAAATTAGCTTTTAATTGTAAGGTATAGTTGACAGCAACTTGTATATAGTATGAAGGGTAGCATAAGTAACTTTAAATCTTGTTGAAAAATATAAAAAAAACACTAATGGCAAAAATAAAATAGCAGCGGAATACTTTATTCACTTTTTGAGGAAACCAAGCACTTGATAATTCTCCGGTAAACTTTGGGCTACTACTTCACATAGATATAAGAGAGGATACGACATGCAGTGAGCGTAAAAATTCATGTACTTGAGGGGCATGAACCTATCTTACTATACGATCCGTTTTTAATCGCACTTTTACTTTTCCCTCTTCTCCTTCTGCTGCTGAATCCAAGGAAAATAAAATATTTGAGTGAATGAAAGGACAGACAGTCTGAGCAGGAGGGCTTTCCCGAGTTTTCAATTATTCACAAAATTCAATTTACAAACTGACAAATTCAAGGAAGAAAGTTTTGGCAAAAATGTGAAAATCTCTTGTGAAGACGTATCTCGTTCACAAAAATGGCAAAAGTTTTACAAGTCAAGGAGTACATAAAACAAAGCTATAGTATTTTTACTGTCTTTTCTTGTATCCAATCTTGGCTATCTGTTTGCAAAGGATTTCCCCCCTGAACCAAAGTATTCTCATCAAATAACTCGGCAACCTTCATGATGATCCTGCTGTTGCTGGAGACCGATGAACCCATTCCTCCGTCATATTGTATTCTGCACACTCATGTGCATGTACCAATTCGTTTACATTACACCACCAAGTACTTTGACTTCTACCAGCCTCTGAATACCCAAGAGATGCGTGTATGTGTAGATGGAACCCAGTCCACGATGAAAGTGATAGTGCTATGGCAAATACGCATTTTTTGTATTAGAGAATAATACAAACGATTTGCTTGCGAATACACATGTATTTTGTTAGGGAAAATTGAATAGTATCGGAGAATATAAAGTTTTCCTACCAATGTTACATACGGCGAGGGAATATAAAGTTAAAGTTTTTGCTGGGGAATATTGAAATATATACTGCTGGGGAGAATATTATATTATGGTGTTAGAGAATATTACATTATACAGTGCTAGGGAGAATATTGTATTATATATTATTAGAAGGAATATGCCATTATGTATATAGTCCTAGAGAGAATATTGGATTATATAGTGCCGCCGAGAATATTGCGTGGTGTCTCAGGAATATTGTGGACGTTGTCGTAAGAAAATCCCACGATTTTTTTGCATATGTTCTTCTTTCTGGTTTCAGGATGAAACTTGGTTCAGATGACCATTCTGAATTATAAAAACTTGTCCTGCTGCCGGCAGTTCTCTGGAAGTGTTCATCCTATGCACCTTGGACTTGACATAGTGTATCCACTCCTCCTTGTCCAAGCGGCGTGTGTGTACTTGAGTAACACTGAGAACGTGAGGCTGAAGTGTCTTGAGGAGTAGTTCTATATGTAGCGTCACTGTGAATGTTTGGTTTTATATAGCAAAACAGTGTATTTAGTCTTGCATAGCAAAGCAGTGTATGTTTAATCTTATATAACAACCCGATGTAGTTTTATCTTGTATAGCCTACCAATCCAGTCTAATCTAATATATCCAACCTATAAAGTTTAATCTTATATATCCAACTAATGCATACGCTTAATCTTATGTATCCGAGGAAGTATATGTCTAATCTTACGTATCAAGCAAATGGGGGGTTTTAGCCTTACATACTAAAATAGCACATGTTTAGACTTACACACAGCAAACCATCGTGTTTTGAAGTACTCTGCATATCTATACAGAGAATGTGAGTTTAGTAATATAATGTAGAATTATACCCTTAAGCATATACCATATAGCTTCATTGCATGTAAAAGTTTAAAATGTTAATCCCATATAGTTTTAAAACACTAGTCAAATTTTCTGTGGTAGCTCCTTGCAGAAAACGAAAGGGTTGTTTTCTATCTCCTTGGCTTTTTATACCATGGATTTGTCTTGATGGGAGAAGTTGGTTTTTCTTCTTGACTCAGCGCTAATATATGTACACATTGTATATCCAAGGAGTTGACTCTTACCGGTATTTTGATGCAGATGAAGTAAAAGTTGACTACTTGACGAGAATCTAAACACGGTCTCATTCTCCCTTACGATCACTTGGTAAAAACGGGAGATATATCCCGCCTTTACTTTTATTCCTTCTTCATCTCTCTGCTTGTGCTCATCCTGGTGGGCTATAATATAGTCGCTATCTCTTCTTACACAGCCCTCTCATCCACTTTTGCTTACATTTTGATAAAGAGCTGGAAGAGCAAGTCTAATTTCCGCAAGTCCCTCGAATTAAACTTGTCAAGTATATAGTTGCTCATTTTCACTTACGCTGTAATCCTCTCTTTTACTTTCATAAATTAAAATTCCATGCTCTCAGCTAAACCTGACAGTTTTTAAATTTACGGCGCCACTCTTCCTTTACAAAACTAATTAAATGGGGTGCATGCAAGCAAATAACTGCGCTGAAATAATATCATATTAGTAAATATTAATTTCGTATAGAGCGTCTCTTCCTTTCTTGGCTCCAGGCTGTTTGTCGACTTTCCCTGGTTACACTCTGCCGTAGTTACATTTACTTCCCATTACGTCTCACATTAGATAATACGATGTTTGAGGTGATGGCTGATGGAGTTTGCTCTGATATCAGAGCGTGGCGGTACTGGCGGGCATGTAATTAAATTAGTTTTTTTTTTAAATTAGCTATATTACGCTTAAACAAATTGCCTATAAACGACACTAAAACAGTAGAGATAACCGTTAAATGTGACAAGAATGTGCTAATAAGAAGAGGAAGTATTGAACCGTTTTAAGAGCATATGCAGAAAAATGATAAATAGTAATTTGCGGATGAGGATCAAGAAATTAAATGTTTTGTACACATAAAAGCGGTTGTGTTGGTTTGAGAAATGGATGATGGGAAGGATCATGACGCCATTTGATATTTTATAATAAGTAAGAACATATTGTGGGAGCATCAGGGTCGAGCAGAGAGGAGCGACGTTTCCAGGGAGCATTTCATGGCTAAAAAACAAGACATAAAGATACGGTCGAGTGGGAAATGATGATGTCATTGTTACCATTGAATATCTCTGTACAATGTACATATGTGAAGCAGCCAGAGGCGCTGGTGGGAAATATCATAATTATGTAAATGTATGCAGCGCTTATTAGATACTTAAGTAAAATGTCCTCAACCGAAGACCATGTCCCTGTTCATCTCTTCGCTGGGGCAAATCCTAGAAAATAAATCAGCATAATGGCTACATAGCATTACCATTTGATGGGAGATTTTCGAATATATTTTTTTTCTTACTGACTACTTCTCTCTGAAATGTAGTAGGCGAGAGGGCTGTAAATTTTGCTGGAAGACTCGTAATATCATTAAAATTATATTTTTATCTCCAAAATATTTAAATTTCTACTTCTTGTGCGAATGTGTGGATCTGGTGGAATAAAAATCCCACAGAAGAGGGAAGATACTTTAAAAGAAAAAGGATATGGAGAATACTAAATATCTTGGTTAAGAAAAAAATCTAAGGAGATAAATACTTTGAAGTAGTAAAAATCCTGAAAGAAATTCTTAAAAAGTATTCTATCTTATAAAAAATTGGACTAACTTTAGAAATTTTTTTAAAGCTTACTTTTATACTTCCGTTAAAGATCCTCGGAAGAAAGAGATCTTTAATATAGGAATAGGGTATTAAATGTCTAGAATATTCTCAACTCTTCTGCGGAATGAAGAAATTTGGGCTTTGCAAAAAGTATTCAAATTCTATCCATGGCAGTTTTTAATGAAGCTATTTCTGGTAGATGTGCTCTAAGGAAAGTAAGTCTATAGACATGTTTTAGGAATATTGAAGTTGTGGTAAGATGAGAAAAAGTATGATCCAGGCGGATCTTGCCGTAAGTCTAATATTATTATTATGTAGTTTTGTGAGGAGCGAAAAAGCAGGTTAGAATTCGATACAACTTTTACCTTACGAGCTTTCCCACACCGATACTCTCATAAGGTTGAGCTATAATAGTAGAGTTGGGAAGTAGTTCTCTAAAGAAATCCAAAGGTTTCCCATACGCACTCATCTTGCTCCCGCCAGACTTTAAGCTGTACGAAGTTGGCAATGTTTCCAAAGGCTTCATCCTCCTCGTGTATGCCTCCAGACTGAAACTTGCCACTGAAAATAGCAGTTGAAGCACCCTTTGGTTCTCACATTGGAGGGAAAGGTACAAAATACATACAACCCTCAAGTGAAATGCTGCCCTGCCATGTTCAATGGTCTCAAATATGTACATGGGGAGAAAGAAGAAAAACCTACGGGAGGGAGGCAGATGGATGCATATGGCCAGACTATACAGCTTTACATACAGGGCAAAAGGCTAGGAAGTATACTACCCCCAGTTTTTTCTTTTTACTGTCAATATTGGATGCTGTCACTTTACGCTTTATATCATTTCATTCGGTTTTTGCGCTACGGGTCGATAAGGCCGATGCCGTTTTTCGGAACGTCGACGCAGATTCAAAATCCTCAAAACTCAGCAGCAGTCAAGCCATGCTGCTGTAGTCTGTAGTAGGGCTATACTTTACGTGCACCCAGCCCTCAGTGTTAAACCCGAGGTCTCCAGCTCTGCTTCTGTCTTCCTATACAAAAATCCTTATGCAGGCAGTTCACGTTACTCCCTAACACTCTTATATACCTATCGCCGTACGTGCGTACGGCTTTTCTGTCTCTACTGCTTACATAATCCTTGACTGCTTTGACTGTAATGCATGTAGATACTTAATATTATACCTATATATCTTTCAGCCTCAGAAGGTAACACATGTAGGTATTTAATACTCTATAACATTGCAACTTGAAAAATAATACATATAGATACTTAATACTGTATTTTGAACCAAAAAATCTATACAGTATAGATGCTTAATACTATATAACCTGGATACTTATAAGTTATCATATAGCAATGATAAAAAACTTAAGCACGTTTCCTTGAATGCAATACATGTAGGTAGGTCTGTAGTTACAGTGCATGTGCATTATTATTGCATATATCTAGTATATATGTGGAATATACTTATTCCTTGCATATAGCAAGTCTGTCCTTTCTATACTTGATTCCTCCACAAGTACATCCGAGAAGAGAGAAAAGCCTGGGAAACCAAACCGACCGGGCGGCCACCCAATAATACCCCCTCAACCCGAAAAATCTCCACATTTATACCAATAGAAGGTTGGCTTGCTTCACTAACATGATACCAGGCCTGAGTATACCTAGAGCTGGCGGTCTTACAAGTAGTAAATGCAGTATTACATATATCGGCTTGTACTGTATGGTGAGTATGTACAATAATGTACATTTGAGCGTTATAGTATCCATGCTTAAAGCAAGGTCTACATTTCTGTGCATACTTTCAGTATGTATCTATATATATATACATACCAAAGTATTATAGATTCCCTCTGTGCATCAAAGCATTATAGCTGAATTGTATAGGCTACATTGTGTTTCCGCTGTGCTTATATGGATGCAAGATGGGCTTACTGTGCGTGCATTTATCGTCTGGTTTCACTATTGGTACTATATATTTTGACTGTGATGCATTATAATAGCTGGAGCTGCATATGTATAGCAAAGGCTTAGCACTACCATTACATACAAATGCTTATAAAAACTGATGGCGATATATATACAAACTATTTGACTGCACGCAGGTCATAAGATAGAAAGTTGGTGCTTTATCGGCAGTCTGTACGAGCAGAGCTGTAAGTACGTTACGTGGAGTCAGTTAGAATTGTAAGATACTCCATGGTAGATCTACACGGTCGTCGGCGACGGACGGTATACCTAAACCCCCTTTATTTTTTCCCCTCTTACCCTTTCGCCTGTCTCCCTGTTAGCCCTTGTGTACACGAAGAATAGAGCAGACGATCAAAAAACCGAAGAATGTACAACAATGTATCAAGGATTGCAAGCCAGAGAGGGAAGAAGGAAAACTAACAGATATGTTTTTGAGGTATGATTAAAAACAGTGCGGGTGAAGGAGGCTATTAGGTATATGGAGGAAAGAAGAATAAAGACCGGCAGGCTCAAAGATGGTAAAGACATTAGTATATATACACTTGAGGTGCAGAAAATGTTGAATGTTAAAACCGCCATGTCGTCATCGTCATTTTGCCATGGCTTGCCTAACCTAAACCCCATTCTTTCCCCCTTTGGTTCGTCTTCCCACGTTCCTCTTCTCTCTCTCCTGTCTCCATCAAGCATTTTTGTCCAGCCAAAAGGCAACGGGTAGTTGTGCTAGGAGGTCGCCTCGTCGGGAATGTATGAGTAAAGGAGACGGCAGCCAAAGTTTTGCGGGATTCTGCTTTCTTACTTTGGGTGACTCCTGCAATTCTGCTTGTCTCCCGCTTCTGCCACTTACAACTTATATCATTCCAGACAGCCTGCAACCTTTGAGAGTCACATAATAATTTTGGTTGTGCAGTTTCCTCACTCACTCTTTCACTCAGTCACTCACTCACTCTCCTTTCGATCTTTCTTTCCTTATGCTTCTCTTTCTCTTTTCTTTGTCCGTTCAAGTTCCTCCTTTTGATGGTAACTCCATCTTCTCTTATACACCAGCTTTCTCACTCTGAAACGTCTTTTTTTGTCTGATCCAACTCTCGGTTCCCGTATTGATAACCTATGGTGTTGAATACCTATCACTTCATACATAGTATTGAACACATATTATCTATAGGACACATTATCTGCCGTCATAAACTACATCTGATCAAGTACATACATATACAAGCACCACGTACGCCGCTTCCAGCGTTTATAATTGTCTCATCTTTTGTGGATGCCATTCACACTGCATATTACCCAGCGGCATCCAGCACATTGATGAAGCTACTGTACTACGTATGTATTTTTAGTATACAAGATAGCGAACCGACAGGATGAAGCACCTTTAGTAGCTTCTGATAACGCAAGTTTAATACATATGATTACGCATGTACTTCTATGCATACCTATATAAAAGCACATCGCGAAGGTTCAATGAAACAAACATGCTGACTTTGGAGTATGAGTTGCAATGACATATGTGGAATGGAACGGGTCTTGAAAAGTACATCCGGGTTGCGTATATGTAGGTATTTGTAGTTTAGTATATGCATAGTGTTCTACAAAGTATGGATTTTATATTGTCTGATGTGTTCAGTGTTGTTATATGTACTTATAGTGTTCTTCATTGTTATAAGCATTTATAGTGTTCTTTATTGTTATATGAACTTATAGTGTTCAATGTTACATGTACGTGTTACATCTTTGAGTGCGTTATACATACATAGTGTTAAATGTGGTGTTGGAGTATGAAAAAATGTGTAGAAGGGAAAGGAAATGGGTTTCATTTAACCAATCGTAAAGAAGTGGTAGATAAAAAAGCCTAGATTCAATTATAAGGCGATGGCCTTGTCCAGGCAAATAGATGGTCATGCACTTTTATCATAAAGAGTGCATTTTCTTTTCACCAACTTCCTTTCTCTTTCTGTCTCTCACTCGCGTTGAGGTCTTCCCAATTTTTTTTATTTTTCTCTTTCCGAGCTTGCTGTCTCTTGATACTTTCGTCATCATAAGTATGCACTCGGAACTTGACTAGTTCTTATCAGTTGGTCAGTTGACTGTCAGGGATTAAAATGCGATCTGAAGGGAAGACAAGTATGTATATATCTGTATGTGAGGAGGAGAGAGGAGTACGAAGAGAAGTTGGATAAAACAAAAATAAATGGAAATATGAAAAGGAATTTTGTTTGCATCGACTCCGTTATTATTATTTTCCATGCTGTGCTCCTACTCACTTCTGCCTGGTCTTGGCTCTTTTAAATATATAATAATATCAATAGCAGAGGGAGAAAGAGAGAGAGTAATAGTGGCAAGAGAAATAGCAAGGATTCTAGCACTAAGGTCTCTCTCTCACAGTTTTCGAGCATGAGTTCTGAAAGTCTTGGAGTCTTCCATGTGTTTATATGTGTGTAGTAAGTATGTGTGCTGGATCTATATAAGCGAACACCAGACTGCTGTTGCTGCTTCTGCTGCTGCTGCTACAACTGCCGAAATAGAGAGAAAGAGTGAGTGAGTTTGTGTGTAACAGTGTAGTAAGGTAAAAGCCATGGTAGTAGTTGGAAGCAGAGTTGTGAAAGGTAGATTGCATATACTCTACATGTGCAGGGCTATAGTATCGAAGTATACTCTGGAGATTGTATACAAGTGTGAGCTTCCAGAGTGGTACAAAAGCGGGTTTTACCCGTAAAAACTTTTCTCTCCCCCCAGTAGTTTGTCCCGTCGTCATGCCCAAACAGGATGCATGAGAAACGAAGCGGGTGAGAGATTCTAGCATTTCTACAGCATTTGCTTTATACACAATGTAAACTCACGATTGAGTGAGAATTTTACAAAATCACTCACTTTCCAAATTTTCAATAATTTTATACTCGAATCAAAAATATTTTTAAACACACGTGAAATTTATAATTTTAAAAAATATCACCGAGTTATCGTTAACTTCATTAAATTAAACTTTCAACTTCACCGCTCTGATTTGTGAACAGGGATAGAAATACCGACTCTAATTAAATATCGAAGTAACTTCTTATTTGTGTTTGAGACTCCGCTGCGTTGTTTCGTGCCGTCGTCCTCTATACATTTGACGACAGTTGACATAAATCAGTTTTTGTTTTCGTGTACATTAATTATTTGATATTCTTGATCAATTTCCAATTTCATCCGTTCCCACAGTCGGGATTTATTTCCTTTGCAATCAAAAACCAAGCTTCTGGAACTGAATTTCTCACTTGCATTTATACAAGCTTCACTCCATATATTGCTCGTGACCAGAAAAGACCGACAGGGCAGGAAACTAAACTTGGTCATCGTCGTCGTTGGTTTTTTGTCTCCATATATACATCTACTGAGTGTGTGACACGAGTCGTTTTTTAAAAAGCAACAGTTGAAAACTAAATGTTGCGCTGTGAATTGTATAAGGGAAACGGAAGTAAAGAGGCCGCGGAGGCTTTCGAATTCAATCAATTTTGAAAAATTATTAATGCTCTCATAAGTTTAACGATATCAAATTACAATACAACTAAACAAATGACTTGATATCTATTCTCTGTAGGTGACATGCTTTGAATATTATTCATTTTGAGTAGGACACCGCAAAACTTGACGATTGAGAAGTAGAGCGTAAGGCAGTGTCGATGCGATGCATCGGTGACAAATTTTTAAGGAAACATCCTTGAAGCTTGTCACGGTGCTCCGTAGACCGAGCAAGAAATGACAACCAATAACAACTAATACATTATACAACAACCATGATTACATGAACTTCAGAACAAAAACATAAAGACTAAAGTGATGGAACCTATTGCACATATACGTAAGGCTGCTGCATAATCTAAGATTTTTAGACAGACAATATTATCGACTTAAGCGTTACAATACAAAACAAAGATTCAAACATCATCAGTGTTGGAGATGTAACGTAAGATACTGTGTACTATCCTCGACAAACAAATAATAAGTTATTAAATATTCTCATGAACCGCCAAGAACGGCGAGATGTGGAGTTGATCCACGTGGACAATTGGACCGGAAATGTGTTTGTTAATGGTTTTGAAACCGGCGAGATCGCGGGTCCGTATTAGCAATCATGAATTAATTTCGGAATAAGTCAACTACCACGGACGTGGGCATATAATATGAAGCGACGATCAAACATCGTGTTCTTTATATTCTTTAATTTCATCTATTTACTCACCATCCTACCGCCGGCTTGGACCAAAACGGAAACGTGTAAGTTTGAATATTTGAATCGAAATTTAAACGTTTCTAATATTGTGTACAAATTTTTAGTATATTTAGTATATCAGCATATTTTGCATGTACTTGTAATATAATTTGCGTTTGTTTTCAGCGTATTTTGTGCAACTATACCATTTGGTGATGAGTTTTGTGTAATAAGTGCATATTAAAGCTTGTGCACACAGCTTTATGTTACACATTTGTGTTGTCTTACATAAGTTTGTCATGTAGTTTCTTTCTGTACACAACTTCTGTGTCTGTTTTATATTAATGCTAGTGTACATAGTACATATGTACATCTCATACGTACATATGTTCCATCTCATGTAATGTTGTCAAAGCAAACATTACGAATGCGGTGAGGTATGAATCGTGGCTAATCAAATTAAAGCAGACTGCGACTATGGAGTGTCTGTACAGGCCACAAGCATAGTAAGAGTAAATTTCCCGCACTAAAGATGTCAATCTTGAGGCTGTAAAAGTAATTAAAAATAAGTTAGATGCAGTTAGGGACATGGAAGCAGGTGACTGAGATCAGGGACTGCTGAACTTGGTAACCATAATTTGAAAAATTACATTAAAATAGAGTTTGGGCCCAATAAGTGAATTTAAAGGGATGAGGAGTTGCTAATTATAAACCTTAAATTACTCTTCTATGAAGTCTACCAAAGTAGTGCTGAAATAATAAACTGAGTTCTAATAAAGTAAAAGTAGAAAAATTTATTACTCCCAGTGGTATCATTTCCAATTCAAATTTTTTCCACCCTGTTGTGTTGATTATGTGAGAGGAAAGTACTTCTATCTATAATGTTAGAAACCCCTTGTTGCTCTCGAAATTTTTTCTCATGCTCTCTAATGAATGCACATTGTACACCAGTCTCACGATGTCCTGATACTTTGTGGCTAAGACTTGATGCATATATAATGAGCACACACACGTTTGTGGGACAAGTGTAGAGAGCCTTTAACGCAACCTAATTATATACTATTCATTTTTTCAAGATTAATTTGCAATCTACGTGTACAAACTTACACTCAGAGGAGTGGAAGATTGAAATAGTTTTCAACTTGAATGACTCCCTCCAGGTATGTAAGCTTCTTGAAAGGCATATGTATATGGATGAGTCCTGTGAAAATTTTAATCAGTACAGCTGATGTGCATTGTACCAACAAGTTACACACGCTTAGGCTGTGGAGAAGTATTTAAGTATTTAAAGCTTGGCTCTATATTTCAAGCCCGCTACTAATTCCTCAAAGATGAGATTATCTTGGAACCGCTTCCAGGTTTCGGACTAATCCGTTCGCCTTGGAGTGCCGTCAGGCATCCATCAGGGCTCGGATTCTTTTGATTTATGTTAGGTGCAATTGTGTTGTTGCAATCCTGCAACATATTTGGCACGATATCAAATGTGCTTTAGTGTATTTATGTAGCCGTCTTCACGTCACTTCACCACATACAAAACTGCATCAGTGGCACTGATGGCCTAATCACGAACATCCCTATTTGAAGCTGCTCAAACGGACGCTCCAGATATTCCCGTGAAAAGGCTTTTTATATCTTTATGTCTTTTTATATCTCCTTGTATGCAAGCTTTTTATAACCTGATATGCCGGATTTTTATATCCCTAGGTACATACAGGAGTTTTTATTTTTCAAACTTGTTTGTTATACCTCCAAATGTAATCTTTGTTATACACATATGCAAAGGTTTTGTATCTCTGTCGGTATGTTATAATCTCTGTATGCAAGGCTTTTTTATATCCCCTGCATTAGGTTTGTAGAGAAGTGTTTTTGTAGCCATATATGCACTGTGTTGATACCCTGTATGTTTAAGCTTTTCTGCTATCCGCGAGCTTAATGCTCTCGAATGCCCGCTGACGTGCAGATTTTTGATGGATTCTTCTCTTTCATGCTCGGATGCATTACCATGCAAGTATCTTGTTCCACTGTAAGGAATTAGATCATGTTACGGATGAGGATCAGTTGTTCCCAGTGTGTGGGATGTCCAGTGATCCTCTGTGTACCTTTCTGATATTCTTAAAAAAACAGCATGAATAGGGCAGCTGATAAAGGAGGAACTGACAAGGTAACACTTGTTATCCAGCTTCTACCTGTTGTTATCAGTTTGATGAAAGGCTCGTGATTGTACCCTTCGGGCAAGATAATTACTCTTGGTTCCACAATCGTATTTAGTCTGAAAAGCAAATGGTTCAAGGGATTTTTAAATTATGTGCCAAGATCAATGCCGTCTGTGGATAATACTTCATTGGGGACCTCTACATTATGGCAAATGCCCGGAAGTTTCTACGCCTTCGAACTCAACTGCCGTTCGTAGTGTTAAATACACTCCGCACGTACTTGCTTGTAGGAGATTGCCTTTGTTGGAATTTGGAATTGTACTTTTGAGTTGGAAATGTACTTTACTATGTATATATTTTTGCTGTAAATTTCCTAAATAAAGATATATCCATTCTATAAAGGTTGTTAGCGCCTTCGATCTTTGTATTATTATAGCCCCGTGCTGAATAATAACAATCTGTTCGAGGCTATAGCTTTGCGGAGCTGCTTTTTAATGCACTTGCAAGTGGCTGGAAAGATTAGAATCCAGTTGGAGCTTGGAAGGAAAATGGAATAAAAATAATTGGAAGAAAATTATTTTATTGTTAAAATATCCCCTGGAAATTGATGGGAGGACCGAAATCATTACAATGTGTAACGATTTATTTCTGTTATATGCACCCAATTAAAGGGTATTAGCTTAGTTACACATTTACACACAAAACCATAATAATTGTCAACGGAAGTACATAACTCGCTCTCTTGTTGTTTGCTTCTCTATCCCTCTGCTTTCACACTGCCAGTGCATGTATCTTATCGTTAGTTCTTATTATATGTACTTTATATACAAACAATATATAGTTTTAACATTTGTCATATAATAAATATCCCCGTACAAATATTTCCTAAAGCAATCCATAACAGTTGCCTTAACTTGCCAATTATTTACGGCGAAAGAGGAACAATTAGATTTTCGTTCTGATTCCACCATAAAATTGATTTAACAGGCAGAATTGTGTGTCTGATTGCGTTAGTTGCTCAACCATTCCTTCATTGCCGTCCTCCTTGCACTTAACCCTTAAAAGAAATTTATATGTAGAAGTTGCTACACTATATATTATTTTCTCATAAGGATTTCAACTAAAACGTTCTTGCTTTTGTATAATACTCAATCAAAATAACACTCGTTAGTAGCAATCAGTGCTGCATATTTACAACTGTACAGTGTAACAGTGGCTTTAGCAGCAGGTCCGGGCTAATTTTCAGCTAGTTATTTTATTAGTTGTTTCGCTCCAGCTAATCCGTCTCCTAGATTGAATCTTGACAAGGATGACAGAGAAGGCTGTTCAGCTTTGTCTTCCACAAGAACTGTGATTAGGGCACACAAAAAACATAACTATCTTCAATAATAGACAAGCAATTTCCTTCAGAATGACGATATGAGTGGTTGGCTCTGTAAGGAAACTTAATTAGTGGAACTACTCTTCTGTATTGCATTTTTCTTGGTAGAAATAACAACTTTGTAGCTACTAATTCAAGTAAACTGGAGTGAATTCAGTAGGCTTGATTACTCTAGTATGTTTTTTACCCTACTAGCTTATTTATGTTCCTTGTTTCTGATACTACAGATTGTTCTGTATACAGCAGGGCGTTGTGGATATATTATACCCCTAAGTGTAATTACTCCCATGCTTAGAAACGCAATACAAATAACGTAAACACATACAAAATACGGATTTTTAGTATTTACTTAAGAAATACATATGTAGATACTAATACAGCTTGAACGCATCAAATTAAACACAAAAGCAAATTTGTCTAGGCGTACAGAATGTTGTACTTAATTATTATTTCAGCACATACAAAAGCAAAGCCGACGTATGCTGTAGCTACCAATGCTACTAGTATAATTGAATCTGGAATAGAAATGATTAAAAGGAAAGAAATATATAAGCATAGTAGAATCATCATTCTATCCCCGATAAGCAGAATATATGCTTATAGTATAAAAAGAAATACTATAATATGGAGCTGGTGTGAAGCTTAGTTTATAACTTCGTGGCCTTTGATTATACAGAAATTCTAATGAATGAAAATCAACGTAAAAGAAAGTTTGACATTGAGAGTTTGCTGGATCCACTTGAGATGGGTGCACGCATAGTGAAGAGAGTGTAGAGTGTGAGAGAGAGAGCGAGAGATTGAATGAGAAGTACTTGAAAATCTTGACATGAAAAAGACAATCTGCAGTATTTGGACTGCACTTCGCTCTATGTGCGTAGCCTTTCTTTTTTCCTTAATGAAAATGTATTTTCACTGAGTTTTGACAATACGTCCATGTATTATTGGACAAAAGTTATGCTTTTCTATTCAAGACAAGTCTTATAACTTTGTATAAAGGGGCATTTGTATAAAGTCAAAGGGTATAAAATAAAAGAGGAAGAGCAATAATAAGAAGAACAGGCGATTCTCTTTTATATAAATTCTGATTCTTCAAAATTATTGCGTCCTCGTCAAGGTGGGCTTTATACTTCACAACTGAATTCGCTTGACAACTTCAACAGTAATTGATGATGATACTTGGATCTTTTATGAATAGACCGTGTATAACATACAATCATCTGGGATAGCTTGTCTCCTTCGTTCTCGTGTGTGTAATATTGTAGGATCAGAGGGATGAAAAGAATGGCAGATAAAGTTTTACTCTCTACGCCTTACTGCACGGTATAGTGCTGTCTATTCTTACGTTAGTATTCAAAAGCAAAAGGAAGGATGATTTGAAGGTATGAAAGCATAATGTAAAATTGATAGTCCATTTATGATTTGAAGAAAAATGTCAAGAAAATAAGAAGCTACGGTATTATGACTATGTACAGCGGGATTTATGTATGCATAAGCTTGCCAAAAAATGATTTATTACATGCAAACTATATTTTGTGAATAGATTATTCGAATAGTAAAGAGACCTTAATATACTTATTTATGTAAATAATTTTCCAGATGAACTGTCAAACCTATGTAAAGGTCAATATCCAACCAAGATGCATCGTAAAATTGACGCAGCCGTAATCGTTTCACAGAATGATAAAAATCTTGATTGTACCGTTACCTTCAACGCCGAGTACGTCTCACAAAGATTCCTCATTCGATTCGATGATTTCAATATGGACTGTGGTGATCGATTATTCATCTATGACTCTGCCAATGATGTAGGCAGTCATCGGGTATGTCTATATTTTTTTATTCCGTCTTTCACCTTTCTCACCTTTTCCTTCCTCGCCATTATTCTCCCTCGAGCTTCACACTTGTCCTTTTCTATACTCCCGTCCATGACTTAAAAGTATAACCAACCACCGTTCCTATGACTAAAATGCATAGTCACTGTTTCTATTACTAAATATAGGAATGGAAATTTATCCTCCACCCGACCAAGCTTTATCATCCACCCGACTTTGCATATGCAAAATAAAGCTGTATACATAGCAATAAAAGCTTTGTAGTAATAAGATTGTCACCTGAAAAGTTTTCCAACACTAGGGAAAAGAAAATAACATCATTATTTTTCTTTGTGTGTATGTGTCCCGAAAAAGCGCCATATATTCGATTTTTTGACTACAAGTAACAATGCTTTCATAAATTATAAATCAAATGTTTCTTTACCAAATTCACGTTTCACTTGTATGTATCCATTTTAGAAAAATTCGGTACAAGGCATGAAATTAGGACCGAAGACCATGAAGATACACTGAAGTATATTACATAAAGTGATAGTAGGGCTATAACAGTAAAGGAATGTATGAAGAGATAAAGCTCCTTCAAAAATCAATAATAACAACTAAACCTTCCATTTATATATACTTGTAATGGCATTTGCGATGTAATCGCCTCAAAGTTGAACTTAATTAAATGCTAGGAAATAAAAGTGTCACTCGTCTCACATAACATAACACAGTTCATTTAGAAAATTGGGAAATGTTCAGAAGAATCAGCTTTTATTTCAATGACTCTCCCCTGGCACTGTAGTATAATATAGTCTGGCATAGAGTGATTTGATTAAAACCGAAGATAAAAATCCTTGTGGTAAACAATAACTTTTACAGTGATATCGACACTGCCAGGGAATTCAATGAGATTTATCTGAGGAGTGAAAGCGACAGCAGTGTGGTTTTGTTATGCATGTTTGGCGGTCGCTTATATCAGGCAACTGTTCATATGTTAGTAATTCATTTGTAAAGTATATAAAATGTTCCGTGTTCACATTATATCACGAGTCGTACATTTGTAAAGAACAAATATGTATAATGTACTTTTCACGTTCAAACATACCGGTACTCTTTAATGTTAGAGCATACCGGCAAATAAAATATACGGGTCCACCATATTCTGGCAACGTATACGGGTTCATTATAATGTTGGAGTATACGGATACCCTTTAATATTATTAGCCTATACAGTATATGCTGGTAAACTACAAAATGTTTAAGCATTGTGTATTCTTACACTGTAACGTTAAAGTGTATTCGTATACTTTAATGTTAAAGTATAAAGTATTCTCATACTATAATTTTACTGGTTAAAGTATGCCGGTATGCAATAATGTTAAGCACATATACCGGTAGACTAAAATGTTAAAGCATGCCGGTTTATATTCATCTAACATGTGCGTACACTGCATTGCCGCGTCTCCGTCGGTTCACACAGTAAATATGCACATGCACCGAAGCAAATACAAAACTTGATTCCCGTATAGAAACAAGTTTGTAGAACCCTGAGACGTGTAGAGAAGGCGGGTATCCGTGCAAATTTACGTCTACATATGTATATGTTTGCGGATCCCCGTCAAGTGTATTTATATTACAAAAGGAAATTAAATGGAAACATGCAAAAGTTGGTCTTGCGTAAAACCACACGTTGCAATAAACGGTTTGCATTGAAAATTGAACTAACTTAGGTGAAGCTTTCATTACCATGTGAAGGAAAAACCAAGTTTAAGAAAATAACTAGAATTATATTTGGAACTTACTTCTCCGTGAAATTACTTTGCAAGAAAATTGATAATGTACAAGGAGCCTTTTAATTACATTTTCCGGAAGGGTTCCTCCTCCTCCTCCTTCATCATAAAACTTTGTGTACACTTGCTGAATTGGTATGCACGGTAGGTATGCATAATACGGGAAACAGAGAGGTAATACTCTAATAAATTGTTGTACCCCGCACAATGACAAATTATGTATTTGAAGGAGGCTGTCAAATAAAGAATAAAAAGTACGACTAGGAGTAAAAATTTCTTCCGTAGTAGGAAAAGAAGACATAAAGTAAAGTCTAACTTTTCATAAAATGACAAGCTTTGTGAGCATTGGAGAGTGCATATATCTATGGAAGGCTTAACTCTGATGAAACTTAACCTTCGTCTATATATGAGGATTAATTAAGTGCTACCCTCCACTACTCCAGAAAGAGTTTCATGCCGTTGAGACGAATGGTATAGAAACTACACTCCTCATATTTTTAAACTAAAAGACTATTTTCATTTCAACTTTCAAACTCATCGTCGACGATCGAGCCTTTTCCCTTTTAAAAAGAGCAGTAGAGAATCAATTAAGACGTGCTCTGACTTGGTAAAATGAAAACGAAAACCGTGTAGGTTTTGCTAAGCCTCGCTTCCTCTTGCCCTAGCATCCTGACATATCTATATTATCATAGTATATCTGTAGATGTACATATAGTGAATAAGTTTACTCGGGAACCCGCGGAAGAGAAGAAAGACAGGGAGAGAAAAAGCCGAGTAGAACCAACACTCCGTTCACCTTGTTAAACAGGAAAATAAACAAATAATCGTTGGAGCGTGTAGTATTTATGCGACATACCGTGTCAAACAATGGAAAATACTCAGAAAATCACTGTTTTGTGTTATCCTTGTGATTACGAGGCACTTGAATGAGTCCTAGTCCCATGTCTACCATTAACCCAAAACGCTTTACTACACCCTTCGAGTCCCGCCTCGTTTGTAATATTCACAGGAAGAAAAACAAATTCTTGCCTCTTAATATTTTCTCCATTAGGATATCAGCCCGTACTTCTACTCCTGTTTATTATTTTTGTATTGACAGAACCTCCAATCCGATCCCACACTTAAGTTTATCCATCTCTCGTAAATTGATGTATTCGTAGTTGAAAGGTGGAGGAAGTGTTTTATAAACAAATGATGATCGTGTTTATAAGCGAATGATGATAGTGTTTACAAACGAATGATGATAGTGTTTAGAAGCGAATGATGATAGCGTTTTATTAACAAATGATGAGCGTGTTGTATAAACGAATGGTGATAGTTCTTAGTACACGAATAATAATTGAGTTTTATCAAAACTGTTCACGGCTTCATAAACTGTTGTTGCGTAAACACTCTTTCATAAATAAGGCTTTAAAATGCAATTCCCTCCATGAGTCTAAATATTCAAATCCCATCGCCTCCGAATTCTAAAATTACATTTTCCTTGCACATTCATTTTTCCTGTAGACATGTGGACAAGTAAATGCGCTCCGACCACTCTTTTGCGTCTTCCTTCGGGTTAATCTATCTTATTACAATGCAAGGGATGACTTCTAATTTTGTTTACGTTCACTCTTCCAGAGAATTCAGCTCATAGGAGTGTTATGCTTGAGGGGAGCAAAGAAATACATACACTTACTTGCAGGAATAATATTAGTTTTAAATTAAACTTGAAACTTCATTGCTCTATCTTATATAGATAGCCTTATTGTCTTCGACGCTTGTTCAGATCAGTTTCTGAAAATACTGTAGTTTGATCTTATACCTTTTGTAGTCCTGAAACGGAGACGAGAAAGTATAATGAAAAAATGAATCGTTGACTGATACTTAGGCGTAAAGATGAAAACTTGTTAATAATGTGTGTATCTACCTTTTATGTCTTTAGGGTAACAGCATCAGCAAGTTTTCACTTCATATTGCAGTGTATTAGAATCTTCATAGTATCATAGAATCATGAGTATATTCAGGGCTTTGGGTCTTGGTGGGATTCTTGGTTTTTGATTCTATTGATTCTAGGTTTAACCATGTGGTTGCTCAGGGTTTTGCATTATAGATATCTACATGGCTATTCAGATTTTGCATTTCCATATGTATGTATACACGGTTAGATGATTTTGCCTTTTAGACGTCTACATGGGTATTCAGGATATTGCATTATAGAAATCTACAGGAATGTGGAGGATTTCGTGGTGAGGTTATCTATTCTAGGATTTCATGCGGATTTAACATTATGTAGGTGTCTATAATGTAGATTTTTATGATGGGAAATCGGGATTTGCGGGACAGATGATATTATAAAAGGAGAAACCTTGTGTGTGTGGTATACAAATGAAATAAATAAAATTCATGCAAAGTTGGATGGTGTCTAAAGAAAATATAAAGGCGTCATTCTCGTTTTACATTCAGCTCATACCCCCGACTGTACTGAACATGCTAGTGGTCCACAAATACATGGGAATGGTCAAAGAGTGAGAGTACCTCTCCGAACCGAATTTCAAATTCCATCACCATACTTTTCTGAATATCGACGGTTCTGTACACGTCCTTACTGTTAGTGTCGTATAGTAGTGTCTTTCTGCTTATAATATTATATTATATGCAGAAAGGAGACACACCAACAGGAGATGGAGGAAGTGTATACCTATTTAGAGGAAGGGTGTAAGACGAAACGTTTTTTTTTCTTCTCTCAGGAAAAGCTTCGGTCTCATTTCGAATGCAAAAGTTGTAATTTGAAGCTTATTTGATGTTTTAGGCGTCGAAACCATGAGAACTACTTGCTCCTTTAATATATTCATACGCGGATGCATACATGCCAATAAGTAGCGGTAATGTCGGTTATGTATGAATAAGAAGATTCCTCCCATACATGCCGGATGTCCTTATTATCACCAAGTATTTATGTAGATGGTCTAGGGTATTGGTATGTGTCGACGCTGCTATTTTTAACTAAAAATGTTATACTTGTACGTGTTTACGGAACTAAATGTGCAGTGTGAATGTGGTAGATTCTATACATATGACGTGTAGTTGTATGTGTGCCTATGCATATATCCTACACATAAAAGTGTCAATGTGTATATCATACGTGCATACTGTAAGAACTTTCAACCACACATGTCGCTGAAACTGTCAAAAGTCGAATTGGAATTAAGATTTGGTAAAAGTAAGTTTTTTGAATTTTTCTAACACGGCACACACACACACACACTGAGAATTGCATGAGGTAGGCGGTTTTTGACAGATGCTCTCTTATCGACTATATGTGAGCTTAATGGGGGAGAAAGGCATAAGGGATATACACACCTATAACGGGATACATTCACGTATAAATTTAAGGGATGCGTACATCTATAATGTAGGGGATACCTACAGATATGAAAAAAATCTTAGACTTTCCTTTTGCTCTGGTGTTGGAAAATTTGATGGTAATAATTTATGATGGTAATAAAGAGTAATATTTTAAACTGGTGTTATCATATAAATAACAGGCTGAGCTAACATGTCGTTACCTGAAAGCGGAGCACATAGCCCCAATAATTTCACGAGGACATTATGTCACACTCAAGTTTGTCGCAGATAATTTTGGAACGGATACCAACCGTTTTACCATGGTCATCACAGCTTTTAAAGATACCGGTAAGTACTGTCATCTCATTTTGTTTTTATACCAACTCCTCTTCTAGCTTTCTTGAGCAACTCGCGCCCCTTCACTCCTTACGCCTGCTAATACTTTGACTCTTTTAAACTAACATCCTTTTTCACCTACTCTTACTCTCTCTCCCTTACTCTTACAACCATGTGCAGTTTTACTAACACTTTTACACCCTAGCCTTCTAACTTAATACTGAACGACCTCCTTGTTTTCCTTTCTCACGACTTTTGACTCTCCCCACACACTCCAGAAGCCATTGCTATCTCTAATAGAAAATACAGCGGAACCATATACACTCTCTCACTTTCTCCTTGCTGGCTAAAAGTTAAATTAAATGGAGAAAACTATAGAGCGGAAAAATCATTGCATAATTTATTTTGTATTCCTTTCATACACATAGATACACACTATAAACGTAAAAAGACGGATAAGTTGAAAGCTGTGGGGAAAAGCCCAGAGGTTTAAAAGTGAAGGTAAGGAAGGGAATGGATGTTTGTATCTTGAGTGTTACACAAACTAGCAGACAGGCATCATCACATACACAAACTTACATACTATGTATGTAAAGCTTAACAAGGACTATACAACAAGCTAGTGTATAGCAAAGACAAGAAAAAACTTCCGAAGAAGCAGTTCACCTCAATAATGTTGAATATCGTATGCCCAGCACATACTAATTCTGCGTACATCATACATTATCATTACAACTAACCGACTTGAAGAGCCTACATAGTGGCACTTGAGAGCCAGACTAGTCCAAGACATTGCCCTGACTGTACTTATACATACACACTCCTGACTTGCATGTACATCTAAGTTTAGGTGCAATTTAGTTCGAGCGTCTTTTCTCTAGAAAAAAATGGCAACTGGTTTGAAACCCACTTTTACATCGATAATAATGGTGAAGAACTAAGGAAAACATGCAAGTTGTCCATTCAATAAAATGTAACGGTATGTATAGAAGGAATAATTATGACCCTCATAACCGTAACTTCAAGACTATACATTTTGTGCCATGTGCTACAGTGTTAGTGTATAACTGATTAAAGACGTCGCCGACCGTACATGCTTTTTCCTTATTTCTCGATATCACTTTCACCCATCTGGATTTCCTTCCCCCGCCGTCTTGTGTAAGCACTTACTATTACATAACAGCCACTTTCCATTCAGTTTTCACATATTCTTTCATATCTCAAAGACTCATCGCTGTAAAAAGCGGAGTAAGACGGAGACCACAATATGAACGAATTCACATTTTTACCTCGATTTTATGATTTGATTAAAAACGCCGGTACGGATTCGAGCAACTTTGATACGCTTAAATATCATCGAGCCGGAGAGGAAAAGAAAGAGAGTGGGAAAGGGGGAGAGAGTTAAAAACTGCACCAGCTAAGTAACAACAAACATCAAGGGTTGTGTAAAAGTAGGAAAGAAATCTACTCACATGACTTTTCTATATGATGATGAAAAGAAAAGTAAATAAATGGTGTTTCCTCCGCAACCGAAATGCTACCTGCATGATATGCACTCTACAAACTCTATAAGGCGCACGTAGAGGCTTATTTTCAAGGTTTTTCTTCTTGTTAAATTTACCCAACGTGTCCTCTATTTTATGAGAACATTTGTATGGGACCACATTTGAATAGAAAATCCGTATATGAGTTGAATGCATGTACGTATTGCAGGAGACCTCATGCTGTAAACGCTACCACACTGGCATTTTCCTGCATACTTTTGTGTAATGTGCAGGAACAACTTTACCAAGAACCTATTTCCTATTCCCTTATAAAAATGTATTGGTCTCACATTGGTTCTTTACAACGGTAATTTTTCGGTGAGCACCTTTCCTTCATATTAACTTCCAATTTATTTATTTGATTCCACAGCACGAGGATGTCACGACTCTTTCCTATGCAGTAACAATAATGAAAATATGTGTATCTCCACAAGATTACTTTGCGACGGGGTAAATAATTGTGGAGGTGGTGAAGATGAGCTTCGGTCTGCTAATTGTACTGGTGAGTTTAAATTTTCTTATTTCTATAGTCTACGCGACGAACTCAGCTTCACGAACTTAGTTCATTTTGAGGTTTTGACGTTAACTTAAAACAAAGTTAACTCTGAACATTACGGGTAAAATGGATATTTTCAAGCTAACTTGGAGTTCTCAACTTAAAAGCTTAGAACATTCGGCTTTAATTTGAAGCGTTTGACGGTAAATTGGAACATTCGGCGTTAACTATAGAACATTTAAGGTTAACTGCTATAGGAAATTCCCCGTAAGTTCAACATATTAAAAGCGTTAACGTGGAGCATCCAATGCTAACTGGAACATCCATTGCGATGCTACTTTTGATTGTGAACTTTGTGGGGCAAAAAACTGGAGATTTGGGACTTTGTGTAGACATTGTGTAATATAGTTAATTAAGCAATCTAGATTATAGTGCCATTGAAGGGGCTAATGTGTTTCATATCTTTTTGTTCACTTGCAGGTAATTTCCTTATGGATTTCGTCTCGACACTGGGTGACTCTCCTCTGAAAATTGCCATAACCGGTGTTCTCATAGTGATATCTATGGTGATGATAGTTGTTCTCTGTAGTTGCTTTTGTCAGCGTCGCCAGAATAATCGACGTTCCCTTGCTCCGCAGCCTGATATTCATAATCATTCAAGTAAGTTCAGAAACTGTTTCTCTGCATTACTGCACTAGTATATGATTAAGAGCTATAAATTACTAATATTGCGGTTATTTTATCTAAACAAGGATCGCAATTTATTCTGGAAAAGAGCTACTCTCTCAGCCTTACAATTTCCAATGCGATCCACATTTCATGAAGCTATACATATGTATATAGGGCTGATTGCATCTGTCCGACATAATTGGGTTAATTTCCTATGTAGCAAGACGATCTATGAAGGGTTTCACTTTGCGTACATTGGTAGTGCTCCTCAAAGAGTACATGGTAATTCGATCAAATGGTACTACCACCCTTCGGTAAAAGTCCATCGACTGGGGTTGTCAATCTTGTTGGAGGGAGAGAAACAAATAAAGGACCGAGAGAAAAGTGAATGGAAATAAGGTTGAGAGGGAGAGAGAGAAAGGAAAGGCGGAAGAATTGCGGTATTGGAATTATTTACGAGTTCCTAACAAGTAATGTCAGCCTGACCGACGTTAATAGTTTCACTCATTCCATGTCACAAGTTTTCGCATGCTTTTATTTCTACAGGATATTTCCGGGTGTGTTTCGCATTTGGATCCATCGGTCCTACAGTATATGATACTCTGTTGATGCTTCAGTATCATATAATAAAAACTAGCTCTCATGTGTATATGTTCGTATAGATGCCCAACTATTTGCTTCTCAAAATTAACCGAATGTACCTACGGGTAATTACGTAAAAGAGTCAGAGGTGACGAGTACATCCTGTGGAGTGTCTGGATGGAATGGAGGTTTACGCATGAGAATTCTGATGGATGTTTACCTTATATGAGGGCTTGCTGGTTGTTTGCATATATTTGAAGCGCTATGATGGGTACATATCTAATTGTAGAGTATTTGGGCCAATATTTGTTTAAATGTACATACATGTGTGGGTAGTTTCATGAGCATTTATACACATGACGAAAGTATTTAGGTAGATGGATACTTATATACATATTCATCTATTATTAGGCCGTTTGATGTGCCTGTTCTTATAAACTTTATGTATAGATATATAGAATTATAAACTGTTCTTATATAAAGTACACTTGTTCCGAAGGTTTTTAAGTAGGATCGAGACTCATATTGTATTCCGTGGGGTTAGACGAAAGGTTTGTATACATGTGCGGGAGTTGGATGAAGGACTAATTTGAATGTCTGAGGATAATGGCAGGAAATTAAGAGCAGGAATCAATCCTCTCCTCGTTTACGTCTGAACAATTCTTTTGTTGGTAGAAGATTTTTGATAGCATTTAGTAAATGTATGACTATGCACTTCATACCTTTTCTTCGGAAGAAAAGAGAAACAACAGCTTGTTGAAGTATAAGCCAAGAACACTTGTGCCTCTGTGTGAGGGTATAATCTAAAGTCTTTATTTCCCAGTAAGGCAGTCTAACTTTAATTCAATTTCCGCTCTTGCCATAGTTTTGAATACTCTTGTCGTTTGTCAAGTAAAACTTATACACACTGTATGCCACTACCACTCAACCTCCATAAATAATTGAATGGTCCCTGTCCAAAGACCAAAGTAAACATGACGAAGCTTACTTGAATTTATACAGCAACACAGAGGCGTACAAGTAACAACTGAAACAAATGAACTTCCAATTAAACTTATTCTCTTTCATAATTTACTTACCAACGGACCAATCTGCGGGTCACAATTTGTTTGAATAGGTACATCTTTCGCTACTCTCAAAGGGACTACAGCTTTTGCTGTTTGGAGGTTGCTAACATGAACTGCTTTCTGTTCGGATGCTGTCATACGACAAGTTAGCTGTTCGCATAGTATTTATACGGAAGGTTCGCTGTTCGCATACTACTTTTATGTAAAGGGTTGCTATTGGTATATATTTATAGGAATGATTTGTTATTCGAACTTATATTTAAGGTTTGTATTCGAGTGTTGAAGTTGTGTAGGAAAGGATCGCTATGTAGATGTTGCAATGACATACGAAAGGTTTACTGTTCGGATGTTGCCAAAGAAGATTCCTATGTGACTTTTGATATTTTACTCGGATTTTGCATGTACAAGCTTATTCCATATCGCACCATCCAGTATTTGACTTAAACATTGTTTAAATCCGGAGCTAGTCGACAAAAGGTCTAGGGACACATGATTTCAATTAGATTTCATGAGAAGTGACATCCAAACAATATATTACATTTGAATGTTAAAATTGTCCAGGTTTTCATCATTTATGTAAATACTTAAGTTTGTTTTATGACGGTGGTGGAGCGGAATGCTGCCGTGTAGATGTTTAAGTAAGGAACTACATTCCTTGCCAAGCATTCAATGAATATATAAATTTTGCAGAGAATTCAAGAGATCCACATGGTTCAAACGGAGCTGGAACGATGATGACACTAACAGATAAGTCTGGAATGCATAGTTTACACGCTCAGTCAACAATCGAGAGTTTACAGAAGTCGGGAAACTTGCATCTCCCTGCGGCAAGCCAAGGGTACACACACACGACGCATCTTCTTCTTCGCCTTCGTCCATGTTTCATGCGAAATTAAATCCACCACGGTCTGGAACGACAACGTGAGTGTTTCGAAAAAATATTTGTTTATGATTTAAAGTTATAGGATCCCCTCGGTGTGTAAATGGAGAGGATGTCAGTAAAATGTTCTCGAATGATAAGTAATGGTAATGAGGAGAGTTATGATGACAAGCGTGATGGAAGGAGGGTGAGAATTGTGCCCATTGAAAATGTCAAGTCATGAATTCAGCTCGCATTACAAAGTTATGTAAGGTTTGGGTTAGAATTTTATGTTGTCCATTTGAACTTTTAATTTGTACATAAAAATATTTTAAACAGTAAGGGAAAACCCTGTCCCTCAGTTGCAGGAGTCATTTTATCCGTAGAAATACCTCTCATATACAGAGGTTGTGTATATCACAGCTCCTTATTTTCAAATTTGATCGTCCATAAAGCAAAAGATAGAGAGAGAGAAAGAGTGAAAGAAGGAATGGTGTGGATACGTACATTGAAACTTTATGATGCTCTTGTTGGCTTTCTCTCCTCGTCTCTCACTATCTTTCACCCTGTATGTATAGAGTTATATGGACAGAAAGTTGTTTCCCTCCGACAGTTGAATTCATTTTTACTTGTTTTTCTACATGAAATATTTTATTTAATCCCTAAAGTACAGTAAAAGCGATTTACACTGTATGTGTGCACTGTTGAGGAATCTCACCAGCTTACAAAGAAAATTCTCTTCTGACACTATCCTTCTTGTCTTTATCAAGATTCAATTTTATTATATATAAACTATGCGAATACGGAGTGTCTGTAGGAGTTAAAGTAATAAAAAAAATTTCATGTCTGTTGTTAACAGTGACATATCACCGAGTCAGAAAGAGGAATGGTTTGTGTGAAATGGGAAACCATTTTTCCCGTCGACAACGTCATCTTCAGCCAAAGTTTTTTTTCGGATTGAACAAAGCCCAGCCAAAACGTGAGGATCAACCGTCTAACCAACACTCGGACATACACGAAAACATAAGCAACTTCACAGTTTTAATGCTACCATCTTATGACACGTGGTAAATCATCAAGGTATATAACATAGAGCTACAGATTTTTCCCCAACCTCCTCGCAAACTTTCCACTCATCGGAATATCAAATGCCAGCAGAGCAACCGCTCTATCATATCGAGTTCCCTCATAATAGGTTGATACAGTTCAGGGGAATCTGATACAACTTGAACTTTTTCCATTCAATTTACATATACGATCACAACCTTTAGCCACGGGATTTCAATCACGAGGAGAGTGGCTACTTTATACCATAGTGATGTTATTCTACCATAGTAGTGTATTTTGCAGTCGGAAACTGCAAAGGCTGACGAAAAAAGCATGTTCCCACAATATCCTAAACAATCAGAATCCTTAACCCGAAAACAAAACAGGGAAGAAAATCCGTACACCATCGTTTCATATTCAATATCGTAACAGCGATGCGACTATGACAGCGATTATTCTGAATATAGATGACGATGCATGTTCCACATGTCGACGGTCGTTAACAAACTGTTCTTCGAGGAAAATCATCATATACATGGACTTTTTTAAAGATAAGATGTAGGACGTGAGCACCGCAGGGAGAGATTATTTGGAAAAGATGAGAATTTTAAAAAAAAAGTAATAAGTACTAATAAATCTATACACCAGATGGGCTTCGCGGTACCCCAAAGCCGTCTGCCTTGTTGTTCATCACAGAAAAGTAATAATGGAATTTTGTGAAAAGTAACCTTTCATTGTAGAAATTCTTAATTTTCTTGGTATTTTTATTATTATTGTAATACAGCTAAACGTAACTGCAAAAACCTTTTCCAGTTTTTGAACTTTCACAGATAATCATAGACCTCTGTAAATATAATGAATGTATATATGCAGTTATTGTAAAATTGTATTTAATAAAATCGACTTTTCATCCAAGATATGTAGAACTGTTTCATATAGGGTAATAAGACAGACTTTTCTGAAATATTAAAAACAAATATGCCTAATAACAACCAGGTAAGTTTGTTGTATGAATTGTATGATATCTTTCAAACGCGTTATTATAGTTAATATACGTGAGTATATATATATATCTAAAATACATTATGAATTATACTAAAGCGACTTTTAAGTACCGTTGTTATTTTTCCTATAAGATGCTGTAAAAAACTCGTTTTATTTTTCAATTTATCTATTTCATATAAAGTATAATTATTATTATCGCCTAAATTAATATGCGCAAATGCATTTCGGGCATTGTCATGTTGATGGAATTAATTTCTATATCTGATGAAGAAATTATAGAACTACTTCGGCGAGAAGTCATATATGCTATAGGTTAATAATTGTACCGCCTTGCCGGCATCCACAAATAATTGTTACTACTATTGTAAAGTAATTCACTTTGGAAAATATAATGTGCATTTAAAAACGTAATGTTATTATTATACCACAGACAAAATAATGAATACTACAGCCATAAACTTAAAGAATACTACAGCCATAAAATTTAATGGATACTACAGAAAAAAATCAATGTGGGTTATAACTTTAATAATAAAACGACAAACTATTCTTTCAACATCTCTGTCGGCAAACTTCATGCTTGATGACATAAAGAAAAAGCCTTGTTGACAATTAAAGTAATTTAGTTTAGAGGGTAGTTATCCAGTCCTAAGTGTAATGTGGGCTACTTTACTGTACAAACTTAAGTATAAAATATGCGCACCGTTAATTGATATTGATGGGTGAGATGTATTAAAAGTTTCCGTAATAATAGCACATCATTTAATGTGAGAATTGGGTAATCTAGTTTAAACAGCTTTTCTATGTATTTAGCAGAGGAATAGATAGAGTCAAAGGTAATTTATTATCGATGATAGGGTTATTAACAATGAAAGAGGGCTAAACAATAAACTAAATTAAAAATCTAGGACAAAACCTCATACTTAATGAATGTGGGTTTGAATGAGATTACATAATAAGCTAATATAGATGTCTGTTCTTAGAATTTCAGTCAATAATGTTGTTTACTAATAATTATAAGGTACATACTGTAGACTGGAAATGTGTTAAATTTTTTACAACCAAGCAAATTCCATCCATAGTAAAAAAAAGATTTGTATCCTTAATTAGACCAAATCGATGCCATACAGTTTTGTAGTTGGAAGTCTCCCCCTTGTTATGAAATATATGGTTTAATTTCCATACACAATTTATCCAGGGCCCGACAAAAAGTTTATAATGCAATTAATCACAATTAATGAACGTACGATGTTTGTACAAATCTTGATGTAAAATTATACAAAATTAATGTAAATCATTTTAATTTTAAGAACAAGCAAGGTATTTAAATTACATTTCCTCACGAATCTTCATGCTATTTGCAAATCCTAAAAAGCATTATACTATATAGCAGCCACATTGTAAAATTCGAATGGGGTACTGTGCATCATCTTTCTTTAAGGTATACTATAATACCTGGCAAGTACTCTAATACTCCATAGGTACTAAGCAAATAGTTTAAAATGCGTTAGGGTGGTACAGGGAAATAGTACACCAGAGAAAAAAGCACAAGGTTTGGTCCAACGAATCCCGTTGTTGGAAGTCAAGTTTTAATAAGCCTGGTGTATATCTATGTCAATTAAAATGTGTGCGTAGTGCTTTTGCCAATTAGTCTGATTTATTAGCTCACGATTCAAAAGGACAGCACTATATATAGTAATTATGTGTAGGGAGGATTAGACATTCAAAATTATTTTTGATTCTGAATTAACTAGATTAATGTCTCCGTCACAACAGAACTGAAAGGAAGCTCTAGAACTATCTAGAGAAAACTAATCAGGTTAGACTTTTACTACACAGTGAATCAGATTTTCTACATAAGGAAAACTTTTTTCAATGTTTGTCCGATTGGCATTTAAACTGAAAACTTCCGAGCATAAAACTAATAACATTATACAAGCGTAGAAGAGCAAAGTTACACAGGTGTATACATGCTGTACGGCAATTATCGTTATTAACTCATCCGAAATAATCATATGCAGAAAAGTTCTACTCCATATAGCTTTCTTTTCAAATGCAGATAGGGTTTTTTACATATGACAGCAGGATACACCCATTAGCTCCGTGTGTAGTAGATGATGTGTTTATACTCCGCTTGTTACAGGAGGGAAATGTGTTTGTGAGTAGGAGAAAACTCGTTAAATTGTTAATGAACTTAAAGATGAAGTGGAGCGTTGCTAACGTATTTTATTTGGACGAATCATTATATATATACAGATTGTTGCTGTAAATTGTATAAAAAGTCATTACAACGTATTTCATATCAAAATTCATCAAAAATGTTTTTAGCAGATTTTTAATGACCAGATTTTTTAAGGTGTACAGATATTACACTCAGATCCAGATCTCATGTATGGCAATCAGTAGTAAGAGAAAGAGTATGGTAATTGGAAACCGTAAGACAATAAAATCTTTTGCAAGTCACAAGCCAAGTCTCCATCATGCATTGTGAGAACCCTCAATTAAATTACTGCTAAAGGTCCAGAGGGTTGTAATCTTTCGAACGAGGAAATTAGTAGTAGAAACATTGTTACACTTATAAAGTCTATAGTGTACATTTCTATGTGTAAAGACGGTTCAACGAGAAAATCATTTAGGAAGATACTTTCTTGTTGTTGGTATATAGTTACCCTTGTAACAAATTATGTAGTCATATCCGCTGAAACCATGTTTGCTCACCTTTAATGAAAATATAAGTTCATTCTCTCTTTAGATACTATAAAGTCCTATAGGCCTTTAAACTTATCAAGTAGTCACATATCAAATCATTCCTTGGTAAAATTGTCATTTTCCTTGATATTAGAATTTACAACTAGAAAATATCCTTCTAATTATTATTGATTACTGTTCTGTGACATTAAATTCCTTGCATATCACCACTTTGATTGAAACGACAGTCATAAATCACACCTGTACATACCATGTCTTATGTAATTATCACTTTAATAATACTTTCCAATCAATGTGATTTCATATCAACATGTAAAGAACCTGTAACAAGAAATGATTGAATTGATTAATGTATTGGATATCACAGTATAATATTCAATTCCTATATCTACTCGAAATCATGTTAATTTTAGATCTTTAATACATTCTAGTAATATAGTTACTACCTTATAAATCTAGACGCGTCAGAAAATATACAGGCTTCCATAAAATACCTAAGCGGGAGAGAACTTGTCACGAAATCCAAGTTAAAATGTCTAAAATTGTCTACATACGACAAATCAGCATTATAGGAGAAAGTTGTATCTATTCGACACATAATAATAAATTAATGAGTTCGAGATAATCTTTTACTGACTTTCATACTAAAACGAGAATAGAGGCAGTTGCGTTTTGTATTAAGGTACAAGATTCAAATGGTGACAAATATGTAGTTAATTATCCGTGTACTTGAATAGCTTCCTCGTATAAACCCATACGGTAAAGCACAGCGAAGGGCAGGAAATCGAAGATTTCAAACTTTAACTGAAAGTACCATGCTTCTGAGAAGTTTCGTATTTCTTTAATTTGTCAATACATAATATTGGTAGAATTATTTAGCATGTATCGATACGAATGAAAAATTGTTAACGTTGTGGATAATTGGCTTGATTGAATACTGTGCAAAATGTAAATTCAAAGATGAAATTAAAAAAATGTGCTGTTTTATCCTCGCACGTGTCATGTCATTTCAACACATCACTACGCCGCCGGTCCAAAGGTCGTATTAGTCGGCAAAAAACAAAACAAAAATAATCATTGCTTGCATTGTACCGCGTTTGCAGTGTTTACTATACAACTATAAGTACATTAAAAATTTAATGCAACTAAAAATGCTTAATACTTTCCGTATTACTGCTGGAGAAAACAACAAGTTATGCTGATGGCATCGAGTCATCATTTTTATTTTCAACAGTAAAATGACTGTTACAGTGACATTATCTACGGTATACTTTGCACGGGTTTTACAGAATAAATATATGTGACTAAAATCATTCGCGATTACAATTCACATGTCGAATGTCGACAACTTAATATTACAGTACTATATTTATGAATCACAAAGAAAGTTAAACTACTTCATAGCATAATTCTTCTTAGCTAGTTAAAAATATTTAATAAGTTAATATTGCCAACAATCAACAAGGATTACGAAAAACCTACGGTAGAGTTTGAATTATAGCGATTATTCTAATGCTGTTGATTGTTGAGCTGATAATACATTTACTTTTGATGATGACAGAGGACATAATAGCATCGCCACATTTGTTGCTTTTGTAATATTATTGTTTCATATTAAAAATATATCGTATGCGATTTCAAACCAATTTTTTGTTAGGTTCTTTTACAAAATTCTTATACATTACGTAAGAATGAGAATAGAAATTTAGGAATGTAAGATTATTCTTACGGTCCGAAAATTATGTCCCTAAGGATACTTCATTGCCAAAAGTTCACTTTTTGATTAAACTATTTAACCAGTTACTTCGACTTTCCTGAGTTTCCCTCAACAGCTTCTCCTCGTCTGGCTTTAACTCTAGAAGCGTTGCCACAACACGGATGAGGTTGGCAGCCTGAAACAATAACGTATTTTTATACAACTTGCATCTCTCTCAATCTCAATCATGTCACCATTAATAAGATATTTTTATTGATTTTACGAAAAAAACGAACAACGTACAACTTGAGGATCTGAAGCTGTTAAATATTTAAACAAAACTGAACGGAGGTACATAAAATTCACTTCTGAGTAAGGTGGGTTAGCATCGCCATGATGTCCATCTCGTAAACTACATTGGTACACATCAAATATAGTAAGTATACGATCAAAATGTCACTTCACGCTTATTGAATGAACTATGAATGAGATTTAGCAATAACTGTCACTATGACACAATACTGTTGACAGCAATATACGTACCTAACTTCTTCCATATGTGCCACATTGGTGCTTGGATTTGCATTAGGAACACTGGAATTGTTCACGTCGTTCTTCAGCTCTTTATGCAGCGATTTCTTTAGCTCACTCAGTTGCTGCCTGTTTGTTTTAAGTGACTGGAAAGAACCATTACATACAATATATTTTACAGATATGTATATACTCTCACCCACCATCCACTATTATGCAATCCTAGATCTCGGTTTTTATACTTAATTGAATTATAATACTTAGTAACGGAGAAAAAGCTATTGTTATTATTACCTTTTTCAATTCTGTCACTTCGTTGTAGAGATCAGAACTTCTCTCCATAGCAGTCTTCGCTTCATCTTCAGCCAAAGCTTTGTGTACACTCATTTCTTCCATCTGACTGTCAATCAAATCTTTCTCATCCTGTAGTTTCATTATTTGATTCTTTAAATCACTAAGCTGGGAATGAGCTTCATCAAGATCATGCCTCATTTTCACATGCTTATTAGCTTCGTCAGAAACAAGAAGTTCTTGCTTGGCAACGATATCCTTTAAAGAATCCACTTCAGACTGAATTTCCACTACTTGCCGTTCTCCATCTTCTACTTGTTTATTTAGTAAACCATCCAATTCTTTCACCCGAGTTAACAGTGATGCATTTTCAGCATGTGAATTCGCTGACGAACTTTTTAATTCCAAAACTTCGTTAGATTGTTCACGGTTCTTTTCCATCAATATTCGTATTTCTTCCTCATTTTGAATTTTCAAAGTATTCGCTTGGTCGAGTTGCTTTAAAATACTCTGATGGTCCTGTTTCTGTTGCTCAATCATCTTTTTCTCCGATTTCAATTCAGAATGAAGAATTTGACTCTCTTTCTTCAAATCACCCAATTTCTTCTCGTAATTAACTTTCTGCTCCTCCAGTAACTTTTTAAGTTTTGCAATATTGGCTGATTCTTCCTGAGAACTTTGATTTTGATGAAATAAAATTTCTTCTTGAGCCTTACTCAGTTCACCTTCGAGTTCTACGGTTTTGGTTTGAGCTTGTTCTAACTCCTTTGAAAGGTCGGTGAGCTAATTGGGAAACATAGTCGGAGTTAGTAAACTCATGAAGCACTTAATTGGGTTTATAATAATGTCACACAAAATTATACCTTCGCTTTTTGATGCAAGTCACCATCCTTTAAGGCATTTATCTGACTGACTAGATCCTTGTTGGCTGCTTCATAATTTTCAGCCTGTTTCTTGAGTTCGCCCACACGAGTTGTTAGATTTTGGATTTGCTTAGATTCACCGTCAACTTGCCGTGAAGCTTCTTCCAATTCCTACAAAACCATATTGATTAGGCAAGGAACGAAAAATATGTAACTAAATCATAACTGTTTTATTCTTACCTTTTCTAAATTACTGGCACGTTGTGTTGCGCGTCCCAAGTCCTCTTGTAATTGATTGGATTTCTTAGTTTGGTCTTCCAACTTTGCTTGAGTTTCTTTTAAGTCTCTAATGGCTTTTTCTATGAGCTCGTCTGTTCTACACTGTAAGCTACTTACTTCCCGACTCGCTTCATCTTTTATTGCTTTCATTTCTTCGTCCAATTTATTGTATATTTTAATCTTTTCTACGACCAGACGAGTAAAACTCTTTAAATCATCAATGGAATCTCCTTGAACAGATTGTATCTCGTTGTTAGAAAGTTTCATTATTTTCACGGAGTCATTTCTAAAACCTTGTAAGTCTTTCTTAAGCGTGACGAGGCTATCTCTTTCATCTCTGATTTTCTGCAAGTCCTCGACTACTCTTTGAAGTTCTGTGTTTTCGGCAGTTAAGGTGTTTACACTCTCCCGTAAATGAGAAATTTGATTCTCTGATTTCGATATCTGATAAAGTCATGTTAGAAACGTACTATGTAAATACACAGGCTTATGTATTTTTTCTTAGGTAAATTAATTTAACTTTCATTAATAAATATAGACAATTTCTAATTTGCAATTTATACCATAATGTCCTTCTCTTCAGTGCTGGATAAGGCCGCCTTTAATGAATCCACCTCACTTTGATAATCGCGTCGAAGATTCTGAACCAAAGCAGCAAGATCGTTTTTATCTGTTGTTAGAATCTTGACTGTTTCCAATGACTCACTCAAACGCTGAGTAAGTGCTTCATGATCTACAGTTAACTTTTCCAAGTGAATTCGATCACTACTAGGCTCTGGAGTTTGTTCAGCTTCCAAAACAATGCGACGCTGTTCTTCAGCAATGGCGTTCTTTTCGTTCTATAAAAACAAATTGTGGAATAACCGTATTATACCTACGTATATACTAAATTTGCAATGATGGCAATGAATAATTTCCATCTTCTCCCATAAAAAACCAAAGTTTTTATTTTACTAATTAAAGCATTCATTTCGCATAAAAAGACAGAAATGAGGCAAATCTGTTTACCGTTTTCTCCAACTCAACTTTCAATTCTAAATTTTCATCTTTTAAGGAAGAAATTTCAGTGTCTTTAAAATTTGTGGAGGCCTTGAGTTCAGAAATCACTAATTTGGCTGCGTCTAGTTCTTGCTTAGATTTTGCGTAGTCCTTTTTTAGACTGTCTAGAATTTCATGCGTGGATCGAATTTCGTTAAGGCGTGTTTCTTCCATACTCTTTTGAACCTGTTGCTGTTGTTTCTACAATTGGTTAACCAAGTCATACACGAATTTTATTTACTAAAATAATTACTACATGCACGTTTAAAATATGCTTATTTGTAGCGTATATTGCACTTACCAACTCAAAGACGCTTTTCTGCAGTGAAACAAGTTCACTCTGCACCGCCGTGAATTCATCTTTTGTTTTGGAGTGCTCAGCTGCAAGATTGTCATACTTGTTTGAAACAAGACTGGAGGTACTTTCTAGGTCACGGAGCTTATCACTTAAATCTTTATTTAGCCCCTCCAACTCGCTGATTTTGTCCAGATATTCCTGATTGGTATCTTGTAAAGCTTGTTTTGGAACGGAATCACTAACGTCACTGGAAGCACCGGAAGGTGCCAACTGTCCTCCATTATTGTATCCTTCGGTGGCCAACCATAAATCCACACTTTTCCTATCTTCTCGATTCTTTACGTCCGATTCTAACTGAGCTATTCTTGCCAGCGAGGACTGCAAATCGTTCTGTGTATTCAGAAGCTAAAACAAAATACAGAAACTTTCATATGAGGTTAACTATATTTGCAAATCTATTAAATATCTTACCAGGTGCTTCACCTTAGCATTCTCTTGCTTTGACAGTCCTTCTAAATTCTCCAGCTCGGTTGCAACGCGAACATATTTTTCCTGCCAACCAACCTCTGCCAACTTAACTTGTTCCTTAAGCCTATCCCTTTCATTTCTTAACTGAGCTAACTCATCCTCTTTGGAATTATATTTCCATGCAAAATCTGCTTCCTGATTCTGTAACTTTTCCTCATAAGATTTCATAAGGTTTTCCAGCCTAGATTTCAAGTCCACATTAACTTTTTTCAACTGCTGGAGCTCCTCATTTGACACATCCCGCTGACTCTGACTGGACTGACCGGCGTTTGGACGACTTTGACCCACAGGTCTGTCCGGTCCTATATCAATTAAACTGGCTACCGAGCTCTGCCTTGAGCCCAAATTTGGAGTATTGGTACCCTGTTCACAAGCAAAATTAACCCCATTCCAAATTAATTCATCAAACCGAAATTACCAAATTATTTTAATCATTGCGCAATCTTACAATGCTAACATGCCCCAACCATACTAAATTCTCAAATTATCCTTTAAGTTATTACCTTTTTTAACAACGGCAGTATCAAAATGAGAAACCATTTTGCACATTTCATAACATAATCCAATTCCAACGTAATTGTCAATCATGGAAAAATACCACTCCAAATTGTAATACCGGCACTAACTGCCATCATATTTAAGCATATTAAGAAGAATAACAAAACCCAAGGCCTTATGCGGCATTCCCATAATTAACAAGCATATTGATTAGAATCGAAAGATCCAAAAGTAGCTCACCTGTGTACTTCCCCCCACCCGTCGGTCACCCAGGGCACCCACTAAATTAATTGGACTGGTCAACCTACTCAAGTCACCGACCTCCTCCTCTATTTTCTTTTTCAGATTGGCGAACATATTTAATCTAAATATAACCAACTACACTAAAATACTAATGCATAACCTACTTTTGAATTCGTTGACACTCTACAAACGTACACAGCAGCAAAGGCTGATAGCTACCTAATTTATTATTTATTAAATTACTATAATAATATTGTAAGATTACTATTTCGTAAATGATTCCATATAAAGTCCAAGGCACCAAGTCAAAATTAAAATAATTCACATGAATAATAATGTATTTACAAATACAAATACACAAGAGTATTCAAGTTATAGAATACACATACACAAGAACAGACAGACAGAAATCTCACTCAAAAGTTTTTAAGACAGCCACACTGTTGGAAATAGGAAATACAGTCTCAGGATATAGTCTGAGGCCATAGAATGTGTAAAGGAGAGATTTCCTCTTTGATATTCTCATTTTGTCTGATTTTGTCAAACTCACGAAAGTTACAAGCAAAGCCCTTTTCTATGTACTATATTGCCACATTTATTCGTCCCACAAAATCTTTTCTTCTGCTCCTGCTGCTTTATTTATGCTTAAGCTCTGCATTCTCTGTACGTGTGTGCCGTAATAACTTTCTCGACCTTTCCCTCCCGCATTTCCCACTTCTCCCATCTTCGGTCATTATAATAATAATTATTGAATAATTCGAGAATTATTATTCTCGAATTCACGGCGCTCTACAGCCATGCACCGAATTCTACATTTAGTCCACCGATTCCCGAAGATGTCAAAACAATTTTGAATTATTTGATGTAATTAAGCTACTGCTTTTTTTATTTTGCTAATTTATTGCTAATTTTGGGCTTCCTATGAGGCAAAACGGAGCAATACGATGCTTTATTGTACCTATTTGGCTGTATGGACAATTTTTTTTAAATCATGGAGATGTTCGATCTCATCGACCGATCCGTTTGACATGTCCTGACCCCACCGGTTTTGTCTTCTTATGGTTTTTTTAAGGATTTGGGGGTTTGTGGACACAATAATACATATACCGTTTTTACACGGGCTTGTCTTTTTTAAATATTTTTTGAAATTTTGAGGATTTTGTAAAGAATCTGAAAGATTTTTAAAGAATTTAATAACTCTTAATAATAATTATTATTTTTCTAGTATTTGTCACAAAGAATCTGAAGGATTTTGGAAAAATCTGCAGGCTTTAATCTGAAGGAGTTTCACAGAATTTGAGAGTTCGTGAAGAATCTGAAGGATTTTGGAAAACTCTACAGGATTTAATCTGAAGCATTTTTCCAGAATTTGAGAATTCATGAAGAATCTGCAGGATTTTTGAAGTATTTTCTTTGAAGAGGATTTTTGAAGAATCTGAAGTTTGGGTTGCAGGTGATTACTATTTGAAATTGATTAAATGAAATAATGCATATGTGAATATGAATAAATCAAATAAACAATCGAAGAGCGAGAGTTCGGGGT